>JAQJVL010000003.1:3392794-3622794 GCA_035578905.1 Stictocephala bisonia
ACAAGTTTTGTCACGCCGTCTCTCTCGAGATGACGAATTGACGGCGTCGGCCAGATGGCCCCCTCCCCCACAGTAATTACTCTCGTGACGTCATGGTCAGTGGCTTGAACCACGACCCAATTGTGAGAACCCTCCCAAGATTGGATACCCACCGTCTACGCGTTTCTATTGAATTTAGATGAGCGGTTCTACGTGTAAAATTTTAAAAGGCTAGTCAGTCTTAGGCCTAACTGTAGTTTCGCTCGTCATATGAAAAATAGCTCCTAAAATGGGTTTTATATTTCCATTTTTAATATATTTTTTTATAATTCATTATGAGTATGATTTTATTTAATTTTTCACTCCTTAAATTTTGACATAATTATTAATATACTTTATTCATCATTAACACGCCAATCGTAGAAGTATGGGTGAACGTGAGGAACAAATGAGTGTGTTGATGAACGAGTGTAGTCACTGTTACTAACCAAGATCGACTGTACCTGATAGTAATTTATCAATATACAGCCAGGGCAACTAAGGGAACTACCGTTTTACGTGGAATCCAAACCAAGTAGTATTGGTCTGACTTTCAGGTAAATGACAAGCACCAAGTTCTCATCCCTACACAACATCCTGACCTTGACTACCACCCAATATGGACACAGCAGACTTCTCTAGTAATTTTCTTTAAATAACAAACACTGTATGTGAAAAAGTGTTTTTGTTACCACATTCATAGGACAGTTTTAAGAAAATGTAAACGATTCTTTTTGTTCAGAATCAGAACTGGTATTATATGCCTATTCTTGTTTGGTTGGTGTGAATTGTAAAATTGTAGCAAAATGAAATCGTATACCGCATGCTTATAACACCAAAAGGAATCACTCATTTGTTCCCCCTTTAATTATTAAAAAGTTCTGATTGTTGGCACGAGTGTGTATTTATATAATTAATAAACATACTTAATTCTATAATTAGAACTATATAAATGTTGTAATTACAATATAAAGTGACTTAAATGCAATTAACACTAGGCCCATGCAAACAGTACCTAGGCCGTACGTAAATGTAGGGGAGATAGATAGGCAAATAAATAATATCTACCCGGCCAAGTGTATGTTCGCTCACAGAACTGGACGGAATTCGAATACAGGTTTTTTTGTAGGTGTATGCTAATCTGATGATATTAAATCGCTGAGGCTTGCCGCAGGAATGGGCAGCTGATGTAACCTATCCGCCGGATCACCTGCAGATTATGTGGGCACTGGCCGGCTCGCCTGCAGATTGTGTGGGCACTGGTGGTATGCCGCGAGTTGCGATCTGGGTCAGCTGGACACGGGTTGATAAACCCACCTCCAAGGTTACGGGTTGCGTAACCCTAAAATCAAGTTTCAACTGTTGATAGTCCGCCAGTCATTTATTTAAGTTAAAAAAAAAGAAACAAACAAAATACTATTTTGCATTCGTGTTTCTTGTAGTAAATTTTTGTATTACTCAGTAGGAAATTATGTTGCCATAACATACTGTTTTGTTGTTGCTTTTTGTTCATCATAGGATCACACATTTGTCTTCTGGATTGTCTCTTGGGTTTACTTTATTCCTTTCTAGTATTAGCTAGGATCTCCATCGTCACGATCCTTCTCAAAATACGCTTACTGCTGCAGTTTCTCTTTTATTTATCTTGAACGAGAATCTTACTTAGTTGTCTTTCAGTACTTTAATTTATTCTATTTTATTGATTAACTCTTGCATAGTTAGATAAAGCTCTTCCATGTTTTCTTGTATTTATTTTAGCTAATTTGATTGATACTTTAGTTTGCCCAATTTCGTTATTCTTTTGTTAGTTTGTGTATTGGTTAGGCATCCAATTGTTATACGTCCAAAGTACGATATTCTGTTCTTTCTCATATAATCTTTAATAGTTTGAATTTACTTGTATTGTATCTTCAATCTTCTTTTTTAAATGTCTAATATTTTGTGTGTGTGTGTGTGTTTTTTTTACATTAAATGTGGTGTTTTAGTAGGGTACCTACGTGACATGTAGTTGCACAACTGTTTATTAGTTTTTTAGTTTGATTGATATTCATAAGTTTTTGTTGTTGTACGTAAGTCCTGTTACAGTAGTTGTTGTGTTTGCAGTACTTGTTTAGTAATACAAACTGTTGGAGTATTTGTTTATGTGCTATTTTTACGTATGTTTAAATACTACCGAAGTCCTATGAGAGCGCCGTCAGTCTTATGCCTCTATGATGGGAGTGACGTTAACGATTTTCTGTAATGTGGTGAGTCTCCACTAGGTATGGTAAATATTTTCATAAAATATTTGCGTAGTAATCCTAAAGCCCAGTGGAGACTCATTAATGACTTAACTGGTAGGGAAGTCTCTGATATGCAGGATATTAAAATAAAAATAAATTATGTACTGCTGACCGATCAACATTCAGTTTCTGATGAATTTAATAATTTTTTTTCAAATGTACCTTATGCGTTCCTCTTTGCAAGACGTCCAGCCAAATGATGTAGATCAGTGCAGTATATATTTAAAACAAAACATATTGTGAAGTCAATTTGTTTGTGTTTCTGTCACAAACATTTTTAGCTGAAAGGAGCTAAAAATCTAATCTACAAATCAACGTCAGGAAAGGCTTTTGGTTACGATGAGCTATCTAATTCTTTCATAAAAAATGTTTCACAGCAAATTATTTCAACCTTAGTTCATATTTTTAATAAATCTCTTTTAGATGGAGTGGTTCCTCAAAATTTAAAAATCGCTTAAGTTATTACGGTATTTAAGAAAGGTAGTACTTCGTCAATTGGAAATTACAAGCCGATATCATTGCTTTCATTCTTCTCTAAATTACTTGAAAAGATAATAAGATTCGGATGTTAAATTTCTTAAATTCAGTGAACTTTTTTCTGATTGTCAGTTTGGATTTCGGGAGTGATTAAACACGAAACTAGCTTTACAAAATGTTATCTCGCAAATATATAATAGTTTAAATAGTAATGAGAATAAAGTGAGTGCAATATTTCGTGATGTACGTAAAGCATTTGACACGGTGAAACACAATATTTTATTTTCCAAATTAGAACGAGCAGGGATTCGGGGAATAGCCCTAAATTGGATAAAATCATATTTCCATGATCGAAAGCAATTTGTTGCTAAAGGATCAAGGTTTAAGAGTTCTGTCCTTAAAATTCAATGTGGTGTCCCACAAGGCTCTGTCTTGTTCCGATCTTATTTTTAATTTTTATCAATGACTTTTATTACCAAAATTTTGTTGGTAAAATAACAGCTTTTACTGATGATACTGTCATCTCCTAAGCTGAATCTTCTAAATCTATTCTAAAATCTAATATTGAGCTTGATATGAAAAAGATTTCTTTGTGGTTTGAATGTAATAAACTGTCGTTAAATGTTGAAAATTCATATATGGTTAATTTCTTGTTGTCCAAATCTTATTATTTTGATGAACAAATTAAATTCCACAAGTTAAATTGCTTTAATGCATTATTGTAACTGTCTGAGTTCCCACAAACTAACTGTGTAAAGTACCTTGGACTCCTGCTTGATGAGAGACTTAATTGGAAAGACCAGATCAGTGCAGTTAATAATTATGTTTTAATGTTTATAAGAACATTTTAATTTTTAAGACCTTTATGTCCTGTTTACATACTTTTGCAAGTTTATTACGCGTTTGTTCACTCTAAGCTCTAAGCTAAATTATGATCTTGCAGTGTGGGGTGGTACGTACTTTAGTTATCTTAAACCAGTTAATAAAATTAAAAAATCCTTTATTCGAATCCTGTGCAAAAAAAATAGACAAGCTAAATCATTACCTCTTTTCTTAAATGTAAATATATTACCTTTAAGGCATTTGTTTGTTTTTAAATTTTTAGTTTTATTTTTTAAATTAAGCGGTAATCTTGGTGTAGTGGTAGATCACAGCATGCACAAAACCAGGAGCACTCGTCACGCTGATATATTGAGATTGCCTGGAGCCAAATTTTCTTTTTTTTCCAAAAATCGTTTGTTTTTTTGGGACCAAAATTTTATAACATTATTACTAGAGGTGATATTAATTCTCAATCCCTTCATCTGCTAAAAATATCTCTGAAACATCTTTTAAAAATAATTAAAGACCAATTTGAAAATTGTTTAATATTGTTCAATGAGAAGTTTATTTTAATATTTGAGATGTAACTCATGACATATTAAATTATTTACCAATCAATAATTAAATCTCTTAAATTTCTAAAACAATTATTTCATTTATTTATTTTATTCATTTGCCTTGTCACTTTTCTGCATTTTTAAACAATTTTTTCGAAATTTTCTGTCAGTTACATTCATTGAAAACAATCCAAATTTATCACTAAATTAAGCAGTAAACATTCAGTAACAATCGGTCCAATAACTCCTGCGCTCGGGCAGAGTCCTTATTCCCTTGTGCGTTCGTATTTTTTCCAGAAGAAATTATAATGATTTATCTGTTTAAAATTATGCGCTAACTCTTATGTCATGACTAAAAATACCCTCATATTTTACTGTCACTACTTAGAATAGCCTGCTGAATGTAAAAATGAAGTACATTTATCTACACGAAATAAGTTGTGGTTTATGGGGGTGAATGAAAAAATCAAAACAGGAATATTTATACCTTTAATAATTATGTAAATTATAAAAGGTTGTAATAAATTAAGGTTGTAATAATAGAGGCTGTAAAAGGTAATAATGCAATAACATTGTTATTTTTGTTTTTCACATTTAAAAATGCTTTTAGCCTTCTTATAAACACTAAACGTCCACCCACTGGTCTACAATAAACTACATTTAATTGTGTTAATCTCACGTAAAAAAGCTAAATAAAGTTACTTTATTATTTCAAATATTTCAATGCATGTTTTTTACGCATAGGAGGCAATTAAATGTTTTTTTAATCGTCATGATTTTGAGGGGAAATAGTATTGTCAATTTTTGGTGATATGATATATCGGATCAAAATATCGACATAGCCGATATTATCGAAAGGAAATATCGATACTGAAATGTCGATATACCGAAACATATTTATCGTTGACATCCCTAGTCTCCACTATACTCTGTTTCACGTTGAGAATGCAGTACGGCTCTTATGGACAAACAGCGATACTAGCTGGTGCAAAAATGTAGAGCACTATCTGTCTGGCCACTGTCAATATAGCATCCTCACAGTTTGGCTCAGATATTATATTACAGTATTTTTGTTTAAAAAACATATGTCTAAAATGTTTCATAAAATTAATTAAGTATTAAATAGTGTAGAAATCAATCATCTTTATTTAAACATTTATTTAAAGAACAAACAAATTATTAACTATAAAAGTCTGTAGGTATTTTCGTATGTGTTTATTCATTTTTAGGATGTAATAAAATTAAAAACTGAGTACCCTTAACATTTTTTATTAAAATTGATTAACACAACATGTTTATGGTAATTTTCGAGTGTAAATTAAATAATTAAATTAAGTATATAATAATACTTAAAATAAAATTGTAAAACATGTGATTTTTATAAATATTGATAAATATGGATAAGCTGGTGATATTTTTTAATTATAATTTTGAATGTTTCGAATCTTATAAAAATTTAGGTTTGTATAATTGATTTGTGTGTTCAATATGTTCACTGTATTTTCTTTTTGTTTTTTGTAATTTTCAATTCGTTCATTGAATAAAAACAATTAAATGATTGTGTTTATTCATTTACAAGTAAAATGTTACTGATAAAAAGAGAAATATAGTAACATAGAAAATAAATTCTCAATTATAATGCTGTAAATTAATCTCTACTTGAAGAAATCAAGTTTTAATTAGCCTATTCTAAAACAAAAAATGAACGTTTATTTATTGGTACAACCCATGTTGTGTACCTAAATTAACGAGTGTTGAAATTATTAATTGATTTAATACAATTACGATTGTATATAATAATTTATGTTAGGTTAATAGACTATTTTATAACAATATTCAAGTATTGTATGAATTGTTGCAATAAATAATTAATTAGTTTTAGTAAAAATAAGATTTCAAAAAAAAAAAAAGAAAAGCTCAGTGTGTGTCCTATATTATATCTAACCCATCAATACTTCAACTGAGGACAAGGCGGGCGAGTGACTCGTTTGGCGTCTCGCTCCTTTCATCTTATCTGTTGGTGAAAAGGAATAAACAAACATTCTTCAATTAGGAAGTACAAGCGTACATTCAGTGATGGAAGGAGGTTTGTGGTTATTGGTTGCGTTTTTCTGAGTGTCTTGAAAGAAAAGAATTCAACAATTATAATTTTAGTGATTCAGTGTGGTCTTTAACTATGGAAAAGAAAGCCAAAGGAAAAATAATTAAAAGTGGTGAGAGGAAAACAGTGTTAAATGTATATAAATATTTTAAAAAGTGTTACCCGGATAAAAATGTCACTTTTTATGTAAAAAAACCAGTGAGGCATTAATTAATTAGGCTACTAGGATTGAAGAATTATAAATTAAGAAAGGTAGGAGATTGTGGACAGATTGTCACGCCAACAAAATACCTCAAAAAATAAAATATAAAACAAAAAATTCAGTTAACTTTTTATCTTAATTGTGACTATGTTTTTATAAAAATTAAAATAAAAAACTGCCTCCAGAGGAGATATATTGATAACACTTAACTGATTTCAAATTCTATGTATTGTATGCTTACATTAACAAACTAAACAAAAAATAGTATTTATAAATATATTCAAAGAGAGTAATAAACATCAATTAGATAAGATCAACAACTTACCACACTTTTGGAACGGGTGGGCCACTAAAAACTAAATGTGACTTATATACTATAAAACGCCTACTGTAGTGTAAATAATTTGATGTCCCGTTAAAATAACTGAAAAATAATAACTGGCTGTATGCCTGTAATTTTCATTGCCTAATATATTATAAATTCAACTTTAAGCAACATATTTTTAGCATAATACGTTTTATATAAAAATAAATAATATTTCTCCTGGGTACATATGTTATCACCGATGGAATCGTGGATGGTTCAGAGTGAGGCCAACTCACCAACACGAGTACGTTTTATATAAAAATAAATAATATTTCTCCTGGGTACATATGTTATCACCGATGGAATCGTGGATGGTTCAGAGTGAGGCCAACTCACCAACACGAATACGTTTTATATAAAAATAAATAATATTTCTCCTGGGTACATATGTTAGCACCGATGGAATCGTGGATGGTTCAGAGTGAGGCCAACTCACCAACACGAATACGTTTTATATAAAAATAAATAATATTTCTCCTGGGTACATATGTTAGCACCGATGGAATCGTGGATGGTTCAGAGTGAGGCCAACTCACCAACACGATGACAACTGCGCGCGCCGCACAGTCATGTTTCTTTGTCACTTATTACCGACTAAACTATGCATATTGGTGAAAAAAGTTTCAAATAAAAAATAAAGTACCAGTTTCTATCTAAATTTTAACCGCTAACGAAACTTACCTGACCAAAAAATAAAAAACTGCCTCACAAGTCGACTTTTCCATGTCTTTTCTCAAATATATGGACTAATTTTTACTTATATTATATTATTACAAATTAGTTTTATTATATAATCAATTCATACTAACACAGTAAGCATCCATTATTTCTGTATAAAGTTTACACACAATTTCAAAATGTTCATTCAATATTTATTAACTTTAAATGCAGTGTAATTGAATTGTGGCCTCTAAAACTGATCTCCAAGGGCTATAAGTTTTTAAAGCATATGGTATTTTTTTTAAATTATTAACTTATTTTTTATTTTATACCTTTAATAGCAGGCAATAAATATTTTACCAACCATTTCCATGCGAAAATATGATATTGTGATTACTTTTTATTAGCGAGCCAACGTTTTTATTACAGTGCTGTACTTCAAAAACTCCCATTTGATTGGCATTCTTACCGTACTGCATTCTCAATGTGAAATAGAGTATAGTAGTGGCTGAATGTGATGATCGTCGTACGTGTCGAAACGTAGAGCATAAATCTCCGTTCGTAGGCCCTTATGCTTCTGTAATATGAATGGCCGAGTCATCGTTACCAGTCCTATTATGCACCATCATGCGCGTTACGTTGGCTGTGTAGTACACCGGTCGTAAACTGTGGTGAGGTTAGAACGTTTATTGTGACATCTGTTAAGAAAACATCAGCTACAAAACTTCGCTACGTCTTAAGGACTTGTTTGTTTGTTTTACTAGAGCGACAATGATTTGTTTGATATTTTACGCCACTGTCAGATATATTATGTTGGTATGTTAAACAATCGACTAATAAACAGTTATATGATGTAGTTTTCTGCAATTGTTTACCAATCATGAGAAGCCCTGCAATTCTTTATGGTTTTGTAACGGTTCGTGGGTCATACAACTAAAAATTCGCTGTCATCGAAAAGTTGTGGCATGAATTAAACATTCCAACCTGTTGTTAAAAATCCACCCACCCACCCTTACACGTACTGTAGTATGTGTGAGAAGTCAGTGGATGTGTAAAAATGTGCTAAACCTTTTATTCAAACTAAATATTTTTGAATAAACGCAACATAGAAGAAAAAGTACAAGACATTCTAAATTTAAAAAAATGAACTCTTCGTGTTCGTATGCAACCCTTTATTTTTAGGCATTCCCTCGTCTTTTAGCCATGCTTAGTTTGCGACAGTGCTAAAGAAAATATCCCATCAGTTTAAATCGTTTATAATACGTCTCATACCCTACGTTCCGGTACTGGTAAATAGGCTGCTTGCAACAGAATGAAACGATCTCTTGCTGAGAAAGAGGGTCTTAGTTGTGACGCGCTTGTGTAGGAAATAATAACAAATTTAACTGCATGACTAGTGCGGAAATATTGCTGGCAGAGGTCGGACCAATCACGTGCGTCAGATCGCCAGCGATGAGTGCACAAAGGGTGGGTGATAACGACCACTTGAGTGGCGGTACTCGGACAGCAGTCCAGAGATAACCCGTAGAACGTTGACTTGCAGTAAGTAGACGAAGAGTTCGTCGTACTTTTTTTTCTTTAAAATGCTCTTTCTTAACCTAGTTATTCTTTATTTAACATTTAACGAATGTCTCGTTCGACTTCAGAATGATCTTACAGCAAATGTAGGAACTACGAGGAGTCGAATGCTAAGGACCAATGGTGTGACGATGTTAGCAACGACTTTACGTCTTACATTGTTGCCATGTTTCAGTTCTTTGAACCTACCTGTTTTGTAACCTACTCGTTTGATGTTGTGAATTTGAGTGTGAGTAAATATTTTATAATCGTGACTTTACATATTGTTTTCGATTGTTTTTGCCGCATTATTTATAAAATGTTCTATTGTATATTGTTTGAACCAATTATAAATGCATCTATTATCGGATTTCTACCACAACAAGTAATTATTGTCTGTCCTATGTAAAACGTAGTAGACTTGGCAACACCGCGCGTCAGAGTTAAACTGAAAGGCCGTTAAGCATGCTCTTGCTAACTAGGGTCATTAATTAAATAAAGTATAGTCCATACTTGTCTTTATTTTGTTACTTATACGGAACTCGCAAGTCATTCTGGTCCCTACCAGAAGTCGCACGTAATTCAGGTCCATACCAGAAGTCGCAAGTCATTCAGGTCCATACCAGAAGTCGCAAGTCATTCTGGTCCCTACCAAAAGTCGCAAGTAATTCAGGACCCTACCAGAAGCAATGAATACAGTTTGTATTCATTGCCAGAAGTCGCACGTAATTCAGGTCCATACCAGAAGTCGCAAGTCATTCAGGTCCATACCAGAAGTCGCAAGTCATTCTGGTCCCTACCAAAAGTCGCAAGTAATTCAGGACCCTACCAGAAGCAATGAATACAGTTTGTATTCATTGCCAGAAGTCGCAAGTCATTCAGGTCCATACCAGAAGTCGCAAGTCATTCTGGTCCCTACCAGAAGTCGCAAGTAATTCAGGTCCCTACCAGAAGTCGCAAGTCATTCAGGTCCATATGTAACAGGTCCACCAAATTGATAGATAAATTAATTAAAATAAATAAATAATAAAATTATTGTATAAAAGGAAAAGAATATATTTAATTTGAATAAATGAAGAAGATTAAAATTATGTTAGAGAATTGTCGTGAGTAAAACACCAGTTGGATGGACGGGGAGACAGAAATATGTCTCCTCAAACAAAACCCTTTGTTCGAAACCGGATGGGTGGAATGGTTTCTCAGAAATACGATTGTAAACAGATGGGAATGCTTGAGGGACAAGAATCAACAAGTCGGTTGGAAATTTCCACTGCAAGCCCACCAGGTCTCCAGTAACTTCAATGCACTAGACGACGTAGATGACAATGCTTGAAAGGGACCAATCAGAACGGGGAATGTAGTTAAAAATATGTCCGTTGATGGAAGCACAGGACAGACAGCAATCACATGGTGCGGGCGGAAATAGTAAAAATCTCTAACGAAAACAACTTATGGTATCGGAAGAAGGAGTAGGGAGAGAAATCAAGTCCTACGGTTGAGAGACGCCTCTCGCCCCAGTCCATCATTGACGATCAACTTCAGATGACGTCCCGTTAGAGTGACCGGTGTATACCTCGTGGTTAAATAACCGTATTCACATTATTAAATATGAAATAACGGCAAAGGGCAAGTTATTATAGTCATATTAAAATTGTGCGTGCGAATTCAATACTTTTTCAGTATAGATTAAAAAGCGTGCGCGAGACGATGGGTGGGAATCATCTATAACAGAAAATGAACAGATAAGTTTAGTTTAAAAAATTAAGTTTAAGATTGTAACTTCAAATTCATTTTCATGAATCAAATTCAATTTCAAATTCATGAATTTGAAGTTACAATCTTAAACTTAATTTTTTAAACTAAACTTATCTGTTCATTTTCTGTTATAGATGATTCCAACCCATCGTCTCGCGCACGCTTTTTAATTTATACTGAAAAAGTATTGAATTCGCACGCACAATTTTAATATGACTATGATAACTTGCCTTTTGCCGTTATTTCATATTTAATAATGTGAATACGGTTATTTAACCACGAGGTATACACCGGTCACTCTAACGGGACGTCATCTGAAGTTGATCGTCAATGATGGACTGGGCTGAGAGGCGTCTCTCAACCGTAGGACTTGATTTCTCTCCCTACTCCTTCTTCCGATACCATAGGTTGTTTTCGTTAGAGATTTGTACTATTTCCGCCCGCACCATGTGATTGCTGTCTGTCCTGTGCTTCCATCAACGGACATATTTTTAACTACATTCCCCGTTCTGATCGGTCCCTTTCAAGCATTGTCATCTACGTCGTCTAGTGCATTGAAGTTACTGGAGACCTGGTGGGCTTGCAGTGGAAATTTCCAACCGACTTGTTGATTCTTGTGCCTCAAGCATTCCCATCTGTTTACAATCGTATTTCTGAGAAACCATCCCACCCATCCGGTTTCGAACAAAGGGTTTTGTTTGAGGAGACATATTTCTGTCTCCCCGTCCATCCAACTTGTGTTTTACTCACGACAATTCTCTAACATAATTTTAATCTTCTTCATTTATTCAAATTAAATATATTCTTTTCCTTTTATACAATAATTTTATTATTTATTTATTTTAATTAATTTATCTATCAATTTGGTGGACCTGTTACACATACCAGAAGTCGCAACCGTTCGGAACTGTATAAACCTCAGTTTAATTGACTAATTGAGGTGTGTTTGACATAAAGTCCCTTAATTGTCTAGTTATATTGAAAACTATTGTAATATTATTCTCACTTATTATCTCTCGAATTACATACAATATTTAGGATCGCTATTTGTTCATGATTCTCAAGGAGTTTCTTACTGGAAGTTTAATTTAAAATCTATGTAAATAATCAAACAATCCCATAAATTAAAAGATTATCCATTGACAGGCTCTGCCATCGCATGGCAAACTGGAGAAATAACTACTCGACACACGAACACGGCACACATTCAGCCCACTATTGGATGCGACCTCTGTTTTCTTCTTCTTAGTGGTTCAAAATTAAAAATTCTTTATTATGTACACGATAGAAAATTCTTTATTTTTTACCTACATTGTATACAAGGTGGAAAAAAAATATGGAAACGCGTTCACAACTCTTGTATGACTTCAACTGTAAAAGTGAAACCTTGTAGATCATCATGGTTACAAATAACACACTTTTAGACACCGTTAGCGACATTTCATCATTTCAGGGGACGGCCCACGTGGAGTTGAACGAGAGTCTTCAACGTAAGCCTAGGTAGAGTTTGGTATCAATTGAAATGTCTATTCAAGAGAAATTAATTGCCAGAAACCGGACTTCAAAAGGTTTATCCTTTCCAGAGTAGCGGTAATTTGAATCTCAAAGAATATTATTTGAACAATATTATTTCTCCGCTATTTTACGGTTTCAAGTTAATTATTATGACCAAAAATTATATTTTATGGGAAACAATAATTACAAAAAATTAAATTATTAAATTATCCATGGAAACAACGCACATAATGACAGAGCAACTCACACGTGCACTGATAACAAATAACTAAATGTTGAATGAGTTTTGATGGTTAGTTTTAAAAAAAATATCGTCGAGTTATTGAGAGTAATTTCTTCTTGTGTAACGAAGATCAAGTATTGTAAATAATAAACTTGACAAAAAGAAATAATAATGATTTATTTGATGCAACACTTTTTCGTAGTTATCTTGATCAAACGCCAAGTCGATAAAACCCATTTCGGCTCCATTGATGGACGGAGTTGACTTTGATTGAGTGACCTATATTGGCAAAATTGATTGTCATATTGGCCGGTAAAAGTCAAGGGTGAGTTGCTGTATATAGTATCAACCCGACCGTAGATAACGTTGAGTGGATTGTCTCTTCCTGACCGATGTGAGGATTGTCTGAGTAGATGTAATTGTTATAGGTGGAAAATAATTAAATAAAAAAAATCAAACCAACAAATATTTTTATTTTTCCATGTTATCCAATAAATTACAATTATTGAAAAAAAGAAAAGAATCAAACTAACTACGGTTATAAAATTAAAATTGAGTAGTTTTTAAATGTATATAATGGAACAACAAAAATTTATTATAAAAAAGGAACAATTATTTTTAGTGTTTACACTATATGGGGGGCGGGGGCGTTGTACAGTATTATAATGGAGCCTTAAGTAAACTGAGATGTTCTAGCAGAGTAGTTTGTATCTTTTGGTTTTTTCAATTTAACGTAATTATTCCAATCGTGATCGTACATATAAGTGTCGTGATTACTTTATGTAATTTTTTCCAGGAGCTTATAATTTTCTGTTGTAAAATCCTTAATGGAATATATCCGGCTGTAGATAGAACGCATGTTGACGTTACTACAAATATGTTGTAGAGTAATCACAATACGTATTCTTTTAAAAAATATTTTCGTTTGTTATATAAGTCTTTCCCAGTTATGACTTGTCAAAATTCTTACAGTGATTTAACACTACTACTGTATAATGTACTATTAATCCTATTATTGTTTTCTTCACCATGCTGTTTTTTTTTTAGGCACCAAATAAACAAAATTGTTTTAACATATTGTATACTTTTTATACATAGGCCTACTAATGTAATAAATAGAGCTTAGTTTTTATAATCCTTTTAAATTTATTTTTATCATTGTATTAACAATTTGTTAAACAATCTTAAGATTTCAAGTTAATGAATGGGAAATCTCATTTTTATTCAAGAAATCATTGTGTTACTGAATTCCTTCAAATATTGTTCATAATGTATTGCCTCAGGACCACTGTCTAATTATATTAGAGGTTTATATTACCTTATATTCAGTCAAGTGGCCAATACGTCGTCAGATGGCGACCGGTCTTGACTACCTCATGTAGTCATTTTCAAACCGAAAATACATGAGTGAAGATTGTATGTATTTTTGGCTTCAGACTGAATATAAGGTAATACAAACCTCTAATATAAATATTGTTTAGTTCAGAACTTTAATCCGGATCAATATCAAGCTCGTAGACTGCGTAAAAGTAATTTAAGCTACATTATAAGTTAGGTCACGTTAATGTTAGATGGGATTTTCTTAGTTGAGGTTACGTCAGGGTAATAGAAAAATGGATCTTAGACTTGCGCTCAATATCGAAATGACTATAGTTGTGTTAAATATTATTTACCAACTGTTTTAAAACATCAAAGCGTCCATAACGTAACAGTCATTCTGCTCCCAGACGTTTGATGGACTGGCGACGCTGACCTATAAATTGGCTGATATCGGGAAGCCTCAAGACTGCCTGTGGCTTGTCGACCTTGTTGTTGTCGTTATCAGTGAAGTTGGGTCACGTGACCGCTGCTGTGACTCACCATGAGTTCCTCCGTCTTGTCGACGCCGACACATCTTGACTTTCTGCATCCTACAGATAAGAGAAGTATTTATCACTTTTTTTGCGTTGGCCTGTAAATAGCTGATCTACAAATGTACAAAATAGAACGTTCTCCATTTGACAGTTAGAACAATTGATTTTTAAAGCTTAATAAGCGATTCTATTTGCATAGGCAACGCCTTGTTTCGAGAGATTTTTACTATACGTATACTGATTGTAACCGACGCAAATGGTGCATGTTATGTACATGTTTACATAGACATTTCCCCCAGTTTAAGATCACGTAATGTAAATTAAAACTTGTTTAGACCCCAACACAGGCTGGTCAGGTTAGATAACGCCCTTTATCTGAAGGAAGGCAGGTGTGAGATAAAGGGTGGCCATGTGATCTATTCTGGGCGGTCGCAGATTTATAGGGCAGTTGCGTGTTTAGGAGCAATTTGGCTGAGCACATCACGTCGACTTCCCCAAGGTTGCGTCTCCATTATAACACTCCCAGACAGAGTGCACGTCCATCTTCATCCACTTCCTGGGGCCCATAGGGTTACCGGAGATGGATTGGGTCTTTGATCGTTGTCACGTGGGTTTTGTAATGGAGATTACGTGGGTTTTAGAAGTAAAACGATTAATAATTGTATAACTTCGTGTTTCTACGATATTGCTAATTTATCATTGGACACGATCATGAATGCGAAAGATAATTACCATCTTTAATTCAATTAATCTTTCAGAGGATGCCGAGTTAGCCGGACAATATACAAGGTGATTTTTTAAGTCAGTTATCCCAATACGGTACTTGTTTCCACAGTTTATAAAAGAGTTGCTTTTTGAGTATTCCATTACATTAATATTAATCCAAACTACATTTTGAGTGTTATTAAGGATCACTTGAGGTCCAAGATCGAAGAGTCAACTTCAAAATTTTTAATTGGAACGTGGTCATGTGATATGTCATTTAACATCGCCATTTCAAGCTGAACACGATAGCACAATCAGAATTCAAAGGACGCATCGTTTTGCAGTTTTTAATTATTTTGATATTTTATTCAATCGGTAATCACCTATGTATTTTCGTAATTAAACTGAATTGTCAGGGTGCAAAGAAAACCAAAATTTTGTTTTTATTATAGTTTCGGTTTAATCCGGTAAATAGCCAGGAAAATCAGATTTAATTACGAAAAGGTACTGACCGGTTAACTAATAAATAAATAGCAAAATAATAAATAATTAAGGAATGATATGTCGTTTTTTAATTCTGATTGCGTAATTGTTTTTAAATTGAAAGGACAGTGTAAAATTCATGTAATAGTACCACGTTACTATTTAAAATTTTGAAGTTGACTCCTGGATATTGGACTCTACGTGACCCCCAATAACATTGAAACACTACATGCAGTGTGGCTTAATATTGATTTAATGAAATATTCAAAAAGGAACTCTGTTATAAACTGTGGAAATAAGTTAGGGGGTAACTGGCTTAAACTCGCCTTTCACATGTTTCTGAATATATGTTTTTGACCTGGACAGTGATAATCTATTTTTGTATTGGAATTAATCAATAAAAACACAAAAATGTACTTAGCTAGTTAATTCAATAGCACACATACATTTCAAATTCTTTAAATATCGACTGATCTCATGTTTATATTTTTTACATAAGTAGGTCTAAGGATAGTAAGCAAAAAAATCTAATAAAAAAATGTATTAACAATGTGATTTTAGTTAGAAGCCAACTTTTTTTATACAATGTACCGGGAGAAACTAACTGTTAATCTATGTCAAGAGGGCTGCGTTCACCGCCCCATCGGTCGATTGCAAGCGTAAAACATTTCATCACAGTGGTGTACATAAAAACTAATACATACTTAATAAGATTTTATCAGAAATAAATGAATGGTTAAGAATTCAACAGTATACCTAAATGTAATTTACTTTGTACTTTTTTAAATTTTCTACGGAGAATTTACAAACATATTCAAATACTATGAAAGCGGTTTGAAATTAAAAATTCTTTAAATGGAAATGGGAGTGCGTTTCTGACTTTGGAAATGCTAATTTACAAGTAATTGGATGTTATGGATTGTGATGTAATGTTTTTTTTATTGATTAGTAGTTACTGGTCGATCCATAATGCGTATACTACCAACTAAACGTGAAACGCACATTTCCCTAAGTAATGATTAGGGTATTACGTAATAATCAGTGATAATAATCCGAAGTTTATTTAGTTGTTTTATATAATTAATAAAAGAATTTAATGTCAACAACATTGCTGTAACTTGGAAGCTCCTTTAGGTACGTGTATTAAAATAACACACTAAGGAAAGAACAATTCATGTTGTTGGCACGTCGATCGCTATGACTTCATCTCTGTATATAACTGTCATAGCACAAACTGCACTCCTGGAAAGCACGAGTAGTTTTCTATTTATACACACACCATCACTACCTGAGGCAAGGTAATTGACTATGTTAAGCAAGCAGAGCCGCTCGTAAAAGTGCTGGGCCAGGCCCGGTGAGCCGAGATGAAAGAACTGGTGTTTGGACAAGAGAGAGTAGACGCCCAGGCCGAAGGGGACAAGGCTTTATTTCCTATTATAACCAGCTGGACTGGTCGAACGTAAAAAATGGCGGAAACAAAGCTGTGGGTAATAAACCAAACGGGCGTTTGTTTGAAAATACGTGTTGAACAAATAACGGCTCCAGGTGCGCGTACAGTACTGATTTTCGCCAAGTCATTATTTTGTTGCAAACCTTTTAACATTCACGAGAAAACACTTTCTGTAAAAAATCTCACAACTGCACGTCCTTAGTTGTTTTCAAACTGCTCACAAACAACAATTAACACTTTTTTGGCTGAAAAAGATAATTACAAATTCATATTGTAGATATGCAACAATATGTATGTTTTGAAATAACGCCTAATATGCGGTACTGAATGTAGCTTACAAAGTTCTGTCAGGTATTGTACAAAAAAGAGTCAGTGAAAAAGCAGAAGAGATAATCGTAGAATGTCAAGGTGGATTTCGTCAAAACGGAAGTACAACTGATCAACTATTTGCCTTACAGCAAAGTATTGAGAAACATTACAAGCACAATGTGGATTTGCTTTTACTGTTTGTCGACTCTAAGCACGCCTTGGACAGCATTGTGAGTAGAAAATATGATAAAAATTACGATAACTCATGCTATGGCATTAATTAAAATTGTGGACAAAGTAGGAGGCGAGTGAAGCAAGGAGACGGTTTGTCGGCCACGTTGTTCAATTTAACTCTACATCGGGTTTTAAGGGAAAGATCCAGTAGGAACGACATTTTACGGAACAATCGACATCCAAGCGTATGCACATGATGACGTTGTTTTTGTGGCTAGGTCAGCAGCAAGATTGAAGGAAACGTTTAGACAACTTAGGATTCGGGCGGAGAATGTAGGGATTGAAGTAAATAGAAATAGAAAAAAGTACGTGTCTCAGTAATAAGGGGAAGAGCTACACCCTTGAACTTGGACAGATGTGAAGTTGAAAGTGTTTGCAGCTTTGAATATCTTGGGAGTCCTGACGTCAGCTGACCATTCAATGACATCAAACATTGAAGAAAGAATACAGGTTGGGACTACATCATATTTTGTCAGTATAAAACTCTTCAGGAGTCGTATTAGCAAGAATTAACTAAAAAATTAATAATAATAATAATAAAAAAAAAAAACGAATCTGAAGATACAAGTCTCTTGTAAGATCAGTCGTAACAAATGGCCGTGAGTGTCAGAAGCGGGAACGCATGCTCTGAAAAGAGATCTTCTCCGGAGTATTTTCGGACCAGTGCAGTTAGAAAATGGAATGAAGAACTGAACAACCTCTTAGAGGGGCAAGATGTAGAGACATTTGTTAAAGCACTGCGGTTCAGATGGCGAGGACATTCAGTGATTTAGTATGAACGCCTGAGAACTGAATCCCAAAAAGGGTCTGGAAGGGAAGATTGTACAACACAATGAAGAAAGAACGACCACCTACACGATGAAGGATGGAGTAGAGGCTGATCTGGATACTATGGGAGTGAGAGAGTGGAGACAGAGAGCTGTGTTAGAGATGATTGGAAGGGGATTGTCATGGAGGCCAAAGCCTACAAAAGGCTGTAGCGCCATATTGTATGGTAAGTAACTATGCAGTGCTTCAGAAAACACAATTTAAGCGAGGAAAATACGTGTCTAGCCAAATATATAAAACTAAAACATGGTCGGTCTAGCAGTAGATCAAGTGGCATTGGTTTTGTGGAAACATCATAGCATACAT
Source organism: Stictocephala bisonia (assembly GCA_035578905.1). NCBI lineage: Eukaryota > Metazoa > Arthropoda > Insecta > Hemiptera > Membracidae > Stictocephala > Stictocephala bisonia. The sequence goes on from JAQJVL010000003.1 coordinate 3,411,499, forward strand.
AAGTTAAAACTATTATGTAAGTAACGTACACTTAACTTGTAACTACAGTACTTAACTAATTGGTTACCTTGGATAGTGTTGAGATAAAGCAACAGTGTGGGCGTGTACAATCACCAAGTTATCTCAGAATGAAAGAGATTGTCTATTTCTTTGTGTTGTTCTACACAAGACCCCTGAGCAGTACACTCGTCCCTATTATTACAAAGTAGGGTTGCATAGCGTAGGGCCTACAGCCTGTGTCACGAGCTGTTTGTGAAGATTCAGGAGTTTTAAGTCTGATAAATTTGTTTGGTAGTTGCATCAACAAATACCTGGGTAAAAAACTTATATGCTGGCTTTTTTCAGGAAATACATGGAATAAAGGGAAATACGGGGGAATTTTACTTTAATAAGACTGGGAGTTATCTTTAATTAATCATGTTTTGCATTACATATAGGCTATATACAGTGTTCCTAAACTACGTTACCAAGCATATGGACATGGTTCCTTGGATAAAAATTAGAAAAAATTGTATCCAAGGCATATGACCAAAATTCCATTTTGTATTTTTAATTAAAATGAATCCATCTAAAAACTGTTTTACCGAAAACTTCAGTTTTTGCTGAATAATTGGTATCGTTTTTTTCCTTAAAAATACAAGAAATTGATTTTATAAAAGTATAATTTTCAAAACGGTAGCCGTTTTAAATAATGAATAAACGAAAATTAAAAAGCGGCAATTTAACAAAATATGACTCTTGTAGTTTTATTTAAAAATGATGAATGCCTCTTCCAAAGGACATTAGCTAAATAAAATTATTGCGCAGTTAACAAATTAAAACATTTTTGATAATTTGAGTTTTTGATTAAAAAAAAAACTTATATACACGACCTATCTTAATTTTTATCGCAATTAATTTCATAATTTTAGAATTTATGAAAATAAAATCAATAATTTGTTCAGTCATACTATCCATAGTTTATTTGTGTGTATTGCTTAAAAAAGTTTAGTCTTTCAAGTGACAGGCCCGGGAATTTGTCCTGAACAGCACGACTATAACGCCTTCGTGTATGAGTAAACAACTGCTGGAAGCTGCTGGGCAGGCACTGCTCCTCCACTGGTAATGAATGAGAGGAATCATCAGGATTGCTTCCATGATGCACAATGATGGACAAGTGCACGAGCCGTTCAAGTTCGAACCACAGTAGTGATAAAAGTCGTCCAGGTTCGGTTCACCTATTGGCAGTACTGTTAAAATTGTGTTTTTAGTGTGTTTTTACTGTGTTTTAGTTGAGTATCAAGAAAAAGTTTAGGAATGAAAGTACGTGAAATTTAATTTAACGGTTCATTGACATCCTGGGTTATAATATGTGCTGTGGTGAAACTAAACATATTAAATTGGTACTCTATTTAATTTAATCCTCTCAGGTCAATCCAATAATATTAATATTGCACCCTTTATTTCAATTAAAGTGATTTACGCATTTCATAAATAATTGCTTTGCCCAAAATATTTTCCAGTTTTTGCAAATTATTTAGTTATTATATGGATGTTTTTGTCACTTGTTCGTACGAATAATTTACTAATAAAGTAGTTTAAAAAAGTAGTTTCATATGTGTAAATACAGTGATTTTATATTTATTTTAATCAATTCCAGTTTATCAATTTAAAGGTATTTTAAACTGATTTAAATCGATTTACGTTATTTTTACTAATACGAGTACATAGGATAGTAATATATCGTAACTATACATGTCATAAGGATTACAACAAAACCGAGCAATTACTTTTATGACTTTTGTGACACAATAGCGGTTCTTTTTAGTAATAACGGTGTAAAATGATGTACAGTGAAAACTAGTAAAAATTACTGTACTTTTTTTGTTCCGATTAGGATAAATATTATTAAACCTTGTAATAAAATTTTAAAACGCATACGGCATTATAGAATTTTAACATAAATGTTTTGGAACATGCTGATCGAAAGACCAGCGTGTTTAGGGACTTATTGCAATCTTACGGATTGAAGTGGTCTCTAGATTTGCCCACACGAGTTACAGCGAGTTCGAGCACAGCCATTGATAATATAATTACTAACATAAAAAACGTCTCGGTTTCAGTACTAAAATTAGCTATATCCGACCATTACGCACAGGAGGCAGTAATCTCGGGATGCTCTCTGCAGGAAGAGCCACCCACTATTTCGTTAAAAAGGCTTCTTCGGCCACATAACGTTACGTTATTGAAAACACGACTTAACAAGGAAGACTGGAGTTTTATAGAAAAATTTTCTAGCACAGATGATATGTACAATGCGTTCAACGAATGTTTGAACTTCCATATAAATACCTGTTGCCCATTAAGTAAACAAATTTTTAAAAATAAACGGAAGGAAAATACTTGGATAACGCGTGGTATCTTGGTTTCTAGAGATAAGCTCAAACTTTACTCAGTCTTAGTTAAAGACTCGAATAACCCTTTATTTAAACAATTTTACAATAGATACAAAAAAACATACAAAAAAGTTATAAGGGCTGCCAAATCCCTAGAAGTCAACCGAACACTTGATGGTGCTAAAAACTTTTCCAAAGCTGCTTGGAAGATTATAAATAACACAAAAAACGTGTCTTCAAAGAAACCAATTCAGTTAAATATTAATGGGCATGTCTACGATGACCCAAAATCAGTAGCAACGGAATTTAATAACTTTTTTTCAACTGTTGTCCAGATGAAACCTAATAGAAAATCATGTAACTTGGACACTACCCAAGAGAAGAGGGTTTTGCGGTCCATGATGCTGTCTCCTGTGTGTGAAGCGGAAGTGGCTCGGGCGATACAAAATCTTCCACCTAAATTATCCGAGGATATCAATGGTGTTTCAACGTGGTTATTGAAACAGTGTACTGAAAGTATTCTGTGCCCGTTGACGAAAATAATAAACTCTTCGTTCGAAACGGGGTTGTTTCCTTCCAAATTAAAAAATGCAAAGGTAGTTCCGGTGTTTAAAAAGGAAGACCCAACGGTCTTGAACAACTACCGCCCTATTTCAATTTTACCAGCTCCAAGCAAAATCTTTGAAAAAGTATTTCTTTCCAGGCTGCTTGATTTTCTTGATAAAGAGAAGATTCTGAGTGAGGACCAATTTGGTTTTAGACATGGAAAGTCAACCATTGACGCTGTCACCAGACTGGTCGATTTGGTGTTGGACGGATTAGAAAGCAGACAAAAAACTGTTGGTGTTTTTTTAGACTTGTCCAAGGCCTTTGATTGTGTCAATCACAACCTTCTATTGGCAAAACTTGAAAGATATGGCATTCGTGGCCCTCCTTACTCGTGGCTCAAATCATACCTAGACAACAGAAGTCAATGTGTTCAAATTGGTGATTCATTTTCTAATAGTAAAAAAGTTCATTGTGGAGTTCCACAGGGGTCTATTCTAGGCCCGGTTCTCTTCCTGGTTTACGTTAACGAGGTAGGGTCTTCTGTTTTGAGTGGAAATATCGTTCAATATGCGGACGATACAACACTCTGCTTCAAAGCTGAGTCCATTCCTGCACTTGAAATTGAAGCGTTCACTAATCTTAATACCTGTGTTCAGCAATTTGAAATGGAATATTTATCTACAAACCATTCAAAAACAAAATACATTCATTTTTCTTTAAGAGATCAAGAGTCTTGCTTAAAGCCACTGATAATGGTTGATGGCATTCTTCTTGATGAAACAAACACTGTCAAGTTCCTGGGAATTCACCTAGATAGGGCGTTGACCTGGAGCTGCCACATTGACAGCGTTTGTGCAAAAATTGCCTCTGGTATTTTTGCTTTGAGAAACATTTCAAAATTTTGCACAGTTAAGGTACAGTTAATGGCCTATTTTGGTCTCATTTACCCTCACCTTACCTACGGAGTAAGACTGTGGGGTAGCTGTTCCTTAGACAAACTTCAAAGAGTCTTTCGGCTACAAAAAAGAGCAATACGAATAATTTCCAAATTAAAAGTTAGAGAGTCATGCAAACAGTCCTTCAGGGAATTAGGTTTGCTAACGCTGCCTTGCATTTACATTTTGGAGACTGCACTCTATTGTAGATTCAAATGTAATTTAACACGAGGTAGTGACATCCATCAACACGAAACAAGAAGTAGTCACAGTTTTAGAGTGGCTCGGCACCGTACATCGGCCCTGGAACGCAAACCGTCTATAGCAGGCGTCAAAATTTTAAACATTCTCCCAGATTATATAAAAAGGGAACAAAATTTCAACAAATTCAAGTCTCGATTAAAAGGCTACTTAGTGGCTCTCGCTTGTTATTCTGTGGGTGAATTTATAGCTGACTCCTAATTTGCGGACGGCTCGGGAGAGATCCTGTATGAATGTTAGTGCTGTAGAAGAGTGTTTGTAGTGAATGAATGCGTTAATCTGTGAACGAATGAAGTCCCCCACTAAGCTTTGCTGAAATTTACTATAGTTATTTTATCACATCACTTAGTGTATCATTAGTTTGTAGGATCATTATTATTATAATATGACTTTTGCTATACGATATGTACATATTGTCAAAAAGCAATAAAACTATTTCATTTCATTTCATCGCATAACGTAAAAGTAAACGAGGAAAACGATGTTGTCATTAGATTTTTTATAGTCCTCTACCATGAGTTCCTTAGTAAACAACTTTCAAACTCGGGCGCACGTAATTTCTGTGCTGACAGTAGTTTGTCTATCACAAGTCTAAGCCACTGAATATATTTTGTAGAACTTCACCATAATTGTTGGTATTGGGCAACCATATAATTGCACAGCAGAATCTCCAATCATATTAGGCGTAATGTTGGTGCATGACAGGCAATTATGTCGTGGAGATTGCAGTGGGTGGACTAACCGCCGCACTAGTCCGGTGGACATAATGACCCCACTTGTCACGGTAATATAAGAGAGGCTATCGTGACTTTTGTACTCCTGATTGAATTTTTGTTATATTTATTCGTTTTAAAATTTATTTTTAAATACAACTACTTAGGCAGTGTGAATGAGAAGGTACAGTTTAAGTACTCATACTTTTTAAGTGAAGAAAGTAGAACATTTATTTCTAAATTAAATTTTAGTTTTAATTACCAGAGGATGTTACGAGTCTTGGATATGTAAGAATTATTAATTAGCTGAACATGAGATCAATACTACGTGGTTCGTATTACACGTAAAACTATAGGTCCCTTAGTACCCTTAGCTAGTAGGGTTCAGACGTGCAAATCAGGTACGTACCTCGTACCACAGAGTATACAGATAAATCATGTACACTCTGTGCTGAAACCTAAACACAGTCATCACGGGACTCACGACTGACTCCTGTGTACATCCCACTTACCCGCCTTATAAGACTCCCTACTCCTCCTACGCCATACATTGCATGTGTGACATCACCCTCTGCACGTCCCACTTACTCTACTACATCCATAGTACAAACAACACACTAAAAGAACTAACATCAAATCTAATTAAAACAGTACGGTATTTAATTCGCTTTTATTAGTGTTTATTTACTACTAATTTTCAATAATTTATTATGGTTAATGTTAATTATTATTTATAACTTTTATATATAATCATAATTATTATTAATAATAAAATATAGTAAATTGTCGTGAAACATATTAAATATATTACAGAATTTTCCTTTTTTTCTGTTGTTAACTCCAAATTTGTGCTTCAAGGGTTTATATAACTATTTTCCAGGTAATAACATGAAAGAAATGTAATTTGTCATTCAATTCGTGTTAAAGCGTGTAAATTCCCTACATTATTCTACAGATCCAGGTTTAATCGTAATATGGTCGAATTTCTTTTACACCCAACTTCAAAATGAGTCCGATTTTGAAACGAAAAATTGTTCATATTTTCTTTCAAAAATAACTTTAGTCGCTTTGTTGTTTGATGCAATAATCGCGTTAGTGACTCCGGTCGTTAGGCACGCGTTAGTATTCCACAATCTCCGTGGATACAACAAATACGACTCTGGTGGCTTCAACAAACACCGGCCACAGAGAGTAAACACGGTCGTTGTAGATGTACACAAACAGCTAGTGATGTGGCGCCGGCGATGGACTGCGTTGACGACCGTACAGGCCGTTTGGCACGGGTTAGTATTCCACAATCTCCGTGGATACAACAAATACGACGCTGGTGGCTTCAATAAACACCGGCCACAGAGAGTAAACACGGTCGTTGTAGATGTACACAAACAGCTAGTGCTGTGGCGCCGGCGATGGACTGCGTTGACGACCGTACAGGCCGTTTGGCACGCGTTAGTATTCCACAATCTCCGTGGATACAAAAAATACGACGCTGGTGGCTTTAACAAACACCGGCCATGGAGAGTAAACACGGTCGTTGTAGATGTACACAAACAGCTAGTGATGTGGCGCCGGCGATGGACTGCGGTGACGATTGTACAGGCCGTTTGGCACGGGTTAGTATTCCACAATCTCCGTTCCTACAACAAATAACTCGCTGGTGGCTTCAACAAACACCGGCCATGGAGCGTAAACACGGTCGTTGTAGATGTACACAAACAGCTAGTGATGTGGCGCCGGCGATGGACTGCGGTGACGACCGTACAGGCCGTTTGGCACGTGTTAGTATTCCACAATCTCCGTGCCTACAACACCACGCTGGTGGCTTCAACAAACACCGGCCATGGAGAGTAAACACGGTCGTTGTAGATGTACACAAACAGCTAGTGATAAGCCGCCGGCGATGGACTGCGGTGACGACCGTACAGGCCGTTTGGCACGGGTTAGTATTCCACAATCTCCGTGGATACAACAAATACGACGCTGGTGGCTTCAACAAACACCGGCCACAGAGAGTAAACACGGTCGTTGTAGATGTACACAAACAGCTAGTGCTGTGGCGCCGGCGATGGACTGCGTTGACGACCGTACAGGCCGTTTGGCACGCGTTAGTATTCCACAATCTCCGTGGATACAAAAAATACGACGCTGGTGGCTTTAACAAACACCGGCCATGGAGAGTAAACACGGTCGTTGTAGATGTACACAAACAGCTATTGATGTGGCGCCGGCGATGGACTGCGGTGACGACTGTACAGGCCGTTTGTTTGGCACGTGTTAGTATTCCACAATCTCCGTGCCTACAACACCACGCTGGTGGCTTCAACCATCACGGGCCAAAGAGAGTAAACACGGTCGTTGTAGATGTACACAAACAGCTAGTGATGTGGCGCCGGCGATGGACTGCGGTGACGATTGTACAGGCCGTTTGGCACGGGTTGGTATTCCACAATCTCCGTTCCTACAACAAATAACTCGCTGGTGGCTTCAACAAACACCGGCCATGGAGAGTAAACACGGTCGTTGTAGATGTACACAAACAGCTAGTGATGTGGCGCCGGCGAGTGACTGCGGTGACATTGTACAGGCCGTTTGGCACGTGTTAGTATTCCACAATCTCCGTCCCTACAACACCACGCTGGTGGCTTCAACAAACACCGGCCATGAAGAGTAAACACGGTCGTTGTAGATGTACACAAACAGCTAGTGATGTGGCGCCGGCGATGGACTGCGGTGACGACCGTACAGGCCGTTTGACACGGGTTAGTATTCCAAAATCTCCGTGCCTACAACAAATAACTCGCTGGTGGCTTCAACAAACACCGGCCATGGAGAGTAAACACGGTCGTTGTAGATATACACAAACAGCTAGTGATGTGGCGCCGGCGATGGACTGCGGTGACGACCGTACAGGCCGTTTGGCACGGGTTAGTATTCCACAATCTCCGTGCCTACAACACCACGCTGGTAGCTTCAACCATCACGGGCCAAAAAGAGTAAACACGGTCGTTGTAGATGTACACAAACAGCTATTGATGTGGCGCCGGCGATGGACTGCGGTGACGATTGTACAGGCCGTTTGGCACGGGTTAGTATTCCACAATCTCCGTGCCTACAACAAATACCAAGCTGGTGGCTTCAACAAACATGGGCCACAGAGAGTAAACATGGTGTTTGTAGATGTACACAAACAGCTAGTGGTGTGGCGCCGGCGACGGACTGCGTTGACGACTGTACAGGCCGTTTGGCACGCGTTAGTATTCCACAATCTCCGTGGATACAACAAATACCAAGCTGGTGGCTTCAACAAACATGGGCCACAGAGAGTAAACACGGTCGTTGTAGATGTACACAAACAGCTAGTGGTGTGGCGCCGGCGACGGACTGCGGTGACGACCGTACAGGCCGTTTGGCACGCGTTAGTATTCCACAATCTCCGTGGATACAACAAATACGACGCTGGTGGCTTCAATAAACACCGGCCACAGAGAGTAAACACGGTCGTTGTAGATGTACACAATCAGCTAGTGCTGTGGCGCCGGCGATGGACTGCGGTGACGACCGTACAGGCCGTTTGGCACGCGTTAGTATTCCACAATCTCCATGGATACAACAAATACGACGCTGGTGGCTTCAATAAACACCGGCTACAGAGAGTAAACACGGTCGTTGTAGATGTACACAAACAGCTAGTGATGTGGCGCCGGCGATGGACTGCGGTGACGATTGTACAGGCCGTTTGGCACGGGTTAGTATTCCACAATCTCCGTTCCTACAACAAATAACTCGCTGGTGGCTTCAACAAACACCGGCCATGGAGAGTAAACACGGTCGTTGTAGATGTACACAAACAGCTAGTGATGTGGCGCCGGCGATGGACTGCGGTGACGACCGTACAGGCCGTTTGGCACGTGTTAGTATTCCACAATCTCCGTCCCTACAACACCACGCTGGTGGCTTCAACAAACACCGGCCATGGAGAGTAAACACGGTCGTTGTAGATGTACACAAACAGCTAGTGATGTGGCGCCGGCGATGGACTGCGGTGACGACCGTACAGGCCGTTTGGCACGGGTTAGTATTCCACAATCTCCGTGCCTACAACAAATAACTCGCTGGTGGCTTCAACAAACACCGGCCATGGAGAGTAAACACGGTCGTTGTAGATATACACAAACAGCTAGTGATGTGGCGCCGGCGATGGACTGCGGTGACGATTGTACAGGCCGTTTGGCACGGGTTAGTATTCCACAATCTCCGTGCCTACAACACCACGCTGGTAGCTTCAACCATCACGGGCCAAAAAGAGTAAACACGGTCGTTGTAGATGTACACAAACAGCTATTGATGTGGCGCCGGCGATGGACTGCGGTGACGATTGTACAGGCCGTTTGGCACGGGTTAGTATTCCACAATCTCCGTGCCTACAACAAATACCAAGCTGGTGGCTTCAACAAACATGGGCCACAGAGAGTAAACATGGTGTTTGTAGATGTACACAAACAGCTAGTGGTGTGGCGCCGGCGACGGACTGCGTTGACGACTGTACAGGCCGTTTGGCACGCGTTAGTATTCCACAATCTCCGTGGATACAACAAATACCAAGCTGGTGGCTTCAACAAACATGGGCCACAGAGAGTAAACACGGTCGTTGTAGATGTACACAAACAGCTAGTGGTGTGGCGCCGGCGACGGACTGCGGTGACGAACGTACAGGCCGTTTGGCACGCGTTAGTATTCCACAATCTCCGTGGATACAACAAATACGACGCTGGTGGCTTCAATAAACACCGGCCACAGAGAGTAAACACGGTCGTTGTAGATGTACACAATCAGCTAGTGCTGTGGCGCCGGCGATGGACTGCGGTGACGACCGTACAGGCCGTTTGGCACGCGTTAGTATTCCACAATCTCCGTGGATACAACAAATACGACGCTGGTGGCTTCAATAAACACCGGCTACAGAGAGTAAACACGGTCGTTGTAGATGTACACAAACAGCTAGTGATGTGGCGCCGGCGATGGACTGCGGTGACGATTGTACAGGCCGTTTGGCACGGGTTAGTATTCCACAATCTCCGTTCCTACAACAAATACCTCGCTGGTGGCTTCAACAAACACCGGCCATGGAGAGTAAACACGGTCGTTGTAGATATACACAAACAGCTAGTGATGTGGCGCCGGCGATGGACTGCGGTGACGACCGTACAGGCCGTTTGGCACGGGTTAGTATTCCACAATCTCCGTGCCTACAACAAATAACTCGCTGGTGGCTTCAACAAACACCGGCCATGGAGAGTAAACACGGTCGTTGTAGATATACACAAACAGCTAGTGATGTGGCGCCGGCGATGGACTGCGGTGACGACCGTACAGGCCGTTTGGCACGGGTTAGTATTCCACAATCTCCGTGCCTACAACACCACGCTGGTAGCTTCAACCATCACGGGCCAAAAAGAGTAAACACGGTCGTTGTAGATGTACACAAACAGCTATTGATGTGGCGCCGGCGATGGACTGCGGTGACGATTGTACAGGCCGTTTGGCACGGGTTAGTATTCCACAATCTCCGTGCCTACAACAAATACCAAGCTGGTGGCTTCAACAAACATGGGCCACAGAGAGTAAACATGGTGTTTGTAGATGTACACAAACAGCTAGTGGTGTGGCGCCGGCGACGGACTGCGTTGACGACTGTACAGGCCGTTTGGCACGCGTTAGTATTCCACAATCTCCGTGGATACAACAAATACCAAGCTGGTGGCTTCAACAAACATGGGCCACAGAGAGTAAACACGGTCGTTGTAGATGTACACAAACAGCTAGTGGTGTGGCGCCGGCGACGGACTGCGGTGACGACCGTACAGGCCGTTTGGCACGCGTTAGTATTCCACAATCTCCGTGGATACAACAAATACGACGCTGGTGGCTTCAATAAACACCGGCCACAGAGAGTAAACACGGTCGTTGTAGATGTACACAAACAGCTAGTGCTGTGGCGCCGGCGATGGACTGCGGTGACGACCGTACAGGCCGTTTGGCACGCGTTAGTATTCCACAATCTCCATGGATACAACAAATACGATGCTGGTGGCTTCAATAAACACCGGCCACAGAGAGTAAACACGGTCGTTGTAGATGTACACAAACAGCTAGTGCTGTGGCGCCGGCGATGGACTGCGGTGACGACCGTACAGGCCGTTTGGCACGTGTTAGTATTCCACAATCTCCGTGGATACAACAAATACCACGCTGGTGGCTTCAACAAACATTGGCCAAAGAGAGTAAACACGGTCGTTGTAGATGTACACAGACAGCTAGTGGTGTGCGCCGGCGACGGACTGCGGTGACGCCTGGGTAGGCCGCGCTTAGGCGGAAAGTGGTAGTTGGCAGGTTTGGCTGTATGGGATCAGAAAGGAAACGCGTGTCGGTAATGTGACGGTAGGTGGAAACCAACGATCTATATAAAAGTACATGTTGTATATATAGATGGATGGTAGAAATATACTATATATGGTAGAAATATGGATGTTGTATATATTAGATGTGTTTGTATGTAGTATACTGTAAGGCAATAGTATACCTAGAGAACTACATATAGGTATTGTAGTGATTGTCACTGGCCAATGTTATATTCAGTTTTACGGGCTTTTAAAATTTATTTGCCCGTATGCTTTTAGGATGACTTTGGATGACATGTATAGTCTGGTTACTAACTGAAATCAATTATTTTCATGAAGATTCATTTACTAAAAGTCTAGTGAAAAGGCCTTTTCTGTTTGTCGTGAATTTGAACCATGAGGTCTATGTCTAATTTTGTCGGCAAGCTATGTTAACAAACTTGATTGTCAACTTTCCATCTTGTCGAGATCCAGTCACTGCTTGCCGCTGCATTCCACACTTGTATTAGTGGCCCTGTTGATTACAATGACACAACAATAATACAATTCAGCGAGAGGTAACTGAGCACTAATAATACAGTATAGATATAAATAAAAAATGCGATAAGAATGGCCTATAAAGAATGAGACTAAATACATAATGTAAAATACAATGTAAACAATTATAGATCATAATCTGTTAACTCACACTCAAATTCACAATATCAAACAAGTAGGCCATAAAACAGTGCATAACTGTTACGTGGCAACAGTGCTCTATGTTTGCGGCTCGCTCACATCGTCACGCCATTGGTCGCAGCATTCCCAAACTCCTCGTAGTTCAAGCATTTGCTGTAAAAGCGCTCTGAGCTTAAGTCGAGACATTCATTACATAAACAACATTCCAAACGCATTAGGAGCACGTTAACTTTGTAATTAATAAATTAATTTGATATCAGAATTAATTATTTGTTATTAGCAATAATGTCAGCTATTCTAACAAATTTGTTTCTTTAACAAAAATACAGGCGACAGTAACGCGACTTGCGTGCTCGCCTACTTATTCATAAACGCCAAAGGGAAAGTTAGTTTGTCTATTTTACATGAATTTCTACCCATCCGGTGACGGCCGTAAATGGTCTTGGTGCATTGCAGTTGGAGAGCATTTATATAGTTCTTCAACAATGACCGGATCTGCCGTCACTCACTGGCGGCCAGACAGTTCTTCGCACTTCCTGTTGCTCTTGTAGTCCAGTAGTTCCGACTGCACATTAGTGCTAACCTGACAAATACGAACTTTTGTCACATAGTTTGTTTTCATTTATAACTTAGTGCTTATTTTTATCAGTTTAGTAGTTTATAATTTTTACAGGCACTTGTGACAGCGGTATTAATCACCCTCCAACCCACGCATGTACGGTGGTATTGCTCCCCCACCAACTCATATTATTGAACCACCCATTAAAACACTTATTACTTGGATTTTGATGTCTTAAGAAGTCATAGTGTTTGTGAATCAAACTTACACTGTTGTTACTAAAAACTTGTATATATCGCATTCATCTTTTGTATATATATCGCATTCATCCTACCAACCACCAATACGTGGTTGGTAGGAATGTTTTCAGTAAGTTTTATAATTTTCAAAATTTTAACTTTTCAAGAAAAAAGTTGTAATCAATTTTCTGAAACAACGTTTTCTTTGTTCCTAGACATCGTACAATTTACTTTGTCACGTTGCTATCCTCATGAAATGTATTGATCAATTCGAACTAAATTAAATCAATTTAAAACCTCCGAATTATTTTACTTACAGCTATGAAAGTAATGTAAAGTAATTATACATTTCATAAAGACTACAACGTGACCAAGTTATTAATTTAACGACTCTAGAAGCTAAGAAAATGTTTCAAGGAATTTATAAGAACTTTTGAAAAGTTAACGTTCTGAAATTTATAAAACTTTTATTGAAAGCATTCCTTTCAACCAAGTATTAAAATTTGAATGTGATACATTTACGGATTGTTGAGTAATATAAGTGTAAAGTTGATGCAAAATGAAAACTAGTAAAAGTTCCAGTATTTTTTGTTCCAACTAGGATAAATATTTCAAATGTCATAATGAAATAAAATCAACTGACTTTTAAATTAGTGTAATAATGTAAAACTAAGCGAGGAAAACAATGGTGTGCTTGGATTTTTCGTATGTTCTTAGTATTTTACTAAACAACCTTCAAACTCAGATATACATAGTTTCCGTACGGTCAGTACAGTAGTTGTATTAGATCCATATATATGGGAAAACTCAAACAAATTCTTTGAGTTAGAATCTTGGACTTCTTATACTTATCAGTTTACCCCAATCAGTAATTGACTTCTGTAGCAATTGAGTTGAGTAAAAGATAGCCTCTAATAAATCAAATAAGATGCTCATAAATTTATAGTTAATTTGAATGATAATCATAGTTAATTACTATAAAAGATAACCCAGAAATCCCTCCCCTCTTCTTAACTTACTACCTTAATTTAATTTACAAAAATATTCTTTGTGGAATAAATGGAATTTTCATTTTTTCCCTTCATTTTTCATTTCTTATAAGACTCCAATTGTAGAGATATGGGCGAATATGAGGGGTGAATGAGTGTGATGATTATAGATGAACGAGTGTAGTCATTGTTACTATCTGAGTTTGACAGCTCAGAAAGAACTATTTATTAATAGCCCAATAGCCAGGGCAACTATGGGACCTACAACATTACATGGAATCCGAACCACGTAGTGTTGGTCTGATTTTCAGCTGCCTGACAAATCTGACACTCAGTTGTCTTCCCAACACAACATCTGAACCTTGACTACCATCCAACATGGACACCCCTGACTTCTCTACTAGTATCCACGTCGATGACAACCATTGAGCGGTTGCAGTGTCAGTTTTAAGAGGGCCGAGCATAGGACCTATCACCTACAATCTACTTAACACTTTGTCCCCATGTGGCTGGGTTACAACACTGTGCCATCAGTGCTGACAATAGTTATATAGCTATAAATGAATGTATATTTTCGCTGAAAATAGAATGTTGCATGGTTAAATAAAAATATTTAAATAAGTACCATACGGTAATTTGTTTTCGTGCCGTAACTAGAGGTCTATATGTCAGTTCAGTTTCAAAGAGACAGTTAATTACCTGGAACACAGTTCACTCATTAATTGTAATGACAAAACTAACATTATAACTTATGTAATGATATCCAAAAAATATTTTTCTAATGTTCGGGTTCAAAAGTTAAAGAAAAGGTATTGGATTTATGAGACACTCTATGTAACTTGTAGTGGAATTCTGTGTAAACACAAATTACTGTACTGCTTACTTCAGTTGCAGCCCTGGTTAGTCACAATGTTAAGCTGATATCAAAATAGCATTTTCTTTATTTGATTAAAAAAGCCTAAAGGTCTTTTTAACAGCCTAGATTATATTCTTGGTGGAATGTTTTAGAGGCATTGTTTTGCAAATTGAATAGGCTATGTATTTCTTTTAATAATGATAGTAAAACTTATAGGTTCTCATAAGTTTTAGAGTTTAAAATATTATTAGGCAGGATTTTTATATTCAACAAACTGAAACAAGGAATTTTCAATTTTTTTATTAAGATGTCAATTTTATATATTTACAGAAATAAACCCTGTGTATTTTTGTTAAATTGAGTTGAAAATTGTCCTATAGTTAAATTTAAAGCGAAAGGTTTCTGTAATAAACAATTAAAAGTGATTAATTTATTAATGTAAATTAATTAAAGTTTAACGATTCCTTATTAATTAGGTAAATTATAGTCTCATTTAAACATTAATCTATTTGATGTCAACTAATCTGTCTGAATAGTCTCTTTATTGATGCTTGGAATATTCAGTGATTTCAATATAATTATAATAACAGATTTGCAAATTTAAATGAGTGTTGGCAGCTTAGTTAAGTAATAAGTGTTCAACTGATTATTATGTTTAAAGGAATTACCTGTTTGTTTCAGACGAACGAGAAGATGTACAAAAGAAAACATTTGCCAAGTGGATCAACTCGCAGCTAGTCAAGGTAAGGGAATGCTGTTGATTATACGTTCTGTTTTTGTTTCATCATACCTTTTAATTCTCCTATTTAATACCCACATAATTTAATGGATAATTAATTTGATGAGTAACAGAATCTCTATGTATAAAAGCCATTACTACTCATCACTATTCCTCCAAAACAATATGTCCAATTGACTTGACATTTTTTAGATAGGTTTATCTTGTCCCCTAGAGGCTCACTAAGAAATGATTTTCCTCTACAACCTCAGGACTCTGTACCATTGGCCTCTGAAAATCTCATGGTGTTTTTATGGATCTATATTATTTGATTGATTTTTTTATTAACAAATGTTAAATAAAACAAATTCAATAACATTGTGGTAGCCTTAATTTTTAAGATAAAAAATAATTGAGTACATTTAGTAAATTATACATAATATAAATTATAACAGCTGTTCTAAATTGGGTATTAGATTAAATAATCAAACTCAATATTATGACCAGCGAAGCGGGCGGGTATGGCTATTTAGAAATATTTGAGAACAGTAATAAATTATGCATAACATCAGCTGTTATAGATTGTGTAAACTGAAAACTTGCAGCACATTTCAATAATATTATAACCGGTAAAGCGGGTAGGTACACTGATTTACTATAAACAAAGATAGATTTTGCATCCGATGCTCGGTAGTGGAGCGATGGTGTAGTCCCATCAAAATGTAATGCAGTTTAATGGGACTACATTTTGGTTGGGACTATGCAGCTGTGGTTGCGGGCCTCACTAAAAAAAAAAAAATATATATTCCTATTAAATGAGATATATATTTGTGAGTATTGTAATAGAAATAAAGGTAACATGCATTAAATCAACTGTAACAAACTGAAATAGTTTATAAGTAAATAATATTAAATAAAGTTTAATTTTTTTCTGTTTTAAGAATAATATTGACTGGCCTTCTTGTTTGTATTCTTTTGTCTTATTCTCTCGAATACAAACCTTCTACTAGATAAAAGGCCACTATAGAGATTAAGGATATCTGTTCAACACAGTTAACACTCTTTATTGCTCAAATACATTTTTTTTAACTTCACTTGCTAGTTTATATGGGCCTGCAGGACTGTGTGTGAACTATATTCAACCTGGATATAGTTAACTATATGTAGTTAATATACTTAACTTTTGGAGTTAAGTCGTGGAGTGCTAGTGTAGTCCAATGTAAATGTAATGCAGTTTGAACCTGCTGTAGTAGCAGACCTCAATAACTTACCAAATTACTGGCACAATATATATTTTTAAGTATTGTAATATAATTAAAGGTAACATGCATTAAATCAACTGACACTCGTAAAAGTACATTCATCAGTTGAGTATATAATGTTCATTAATCTTGTAAATTGTGTGGTATTAAAAAGCATAAGATGCCAAACACAACATTGTATTTCTCGTCGTAATAAAATAAAAACATACATAACATAAATTATTTAAAATCAAATTTGCTAATTTGCAGTAAAATTACGTAATTTAAAATAACTGATGAACAAAACCAGTACTGTGAGGGTCTGTTTTTAAAATTTGGGTATAATCGCAAAAATAGTTTCTTAATTGTGAATGTATCAAGAAAGCCCAAATTCGTACCTTTGATGTGATGTATTTATAACTATAAACATAATTATAATGAAAGAACTACTTGGGAGGCGTTTAATAGCTGATATAAAGTAATTACAATCGAAAAATGTTTTTGACCAAACATCCTTAACAACATCCAGCCTTTTATTTATCATGGAATAGTTTTTCCATGAGGTTGGACAACATTATGTGGCACATTGTTGTTATTCTTATATAATGTAACTTGATGTTTATCTGCCTGTTAAATAAGTAAAGTACTTGCACATCAGGTATATAAGTAAATATGCACATGCCATCAGGTGGACACTCGCTCTCGGCATCACACAAGCCCTACTCGCACATATATACGCATACCGTCAGGTGGACACTCGCTCTCGGCATCATACAAGCCCTACTCGAACATATATACACATGCCGTCAGGTGGACACTCGCTCTCGGCATCACACAAGCCCTACTCGCACATATATACGCATGCCGTCAGGTGGACACTCGCTCTCGGCATCATACAATACACATGCTATCAAGTGGACACTCGCTCTCGGCATCACACAAGCCCTACTTGCACATATATACGCATGCCGTCAGGTGGACACTCGCTCTCGGCATCATACAAGCCCTACTCGCACATATATACACATGCCATCAGGTGGACACTCGCTCTCGGCATCACACAAGCCCTACTCGAACATATATACGCATGCCATCAGGTGGACACTCGCTCTCAGCATCACACAAGCCCTACTCGAACATATATACATATGCCGTCAGGTGGACACTCGCTCTCGGCATCACAGAAGCCCTACTCGAACATATATAAACATGCCATCAGGTAGACACTCACTCTGGGCATCACACAAGCCCTACTCGCACATATATACACATGCCATCAGGTGGACACTCACTCTGGGCATCACACAAGCCCTACTCGCACATACATAAACATGCCATCAGGTAGACACTCACTCAGGGCATCACACAAGCCCTACTCGCACATATATACACATGCCATCAGGTGGACACTCACTCTCGCACCGAGTACTCCCATCCACAATATGTGTAGACTCACTGTATATAGGCCACATTTCCTACATTCAAGTTCAAACTCAAAACACATTAATTGAAGAACAATTTTCGTTTGGAATACAAGTTACTTAATCCCAAAGCATCATAGTAATGTATGCAAGATTTTTGATTATTTATGCTACAGTTTTATTGACTTCTATTTAATAACAGCTCAGCAATGCAGGATCTTTTATTTCTTCAGTATGATAGCTTAATTCTTTTCTTTAACTGTTACACACAGATTATCATTGTGTCAACAAAAAATGAAAATATATGGCTTTAAAACAAATATAACCTATTCCTATACATCGTAGTATAGGAAAACCTAATATAGTAATAAATAACAATACAGTATATTATAAACTACAAGAATAACAATAATAACAACAGAGGTTAATAAAATCTAAAAAAAATAGGTCTACATAACAGTACATCATTTGCATATTCCTTGACCCTTGTTCAACTACTTTTATTGTAATGTTATAATCCATCTTACAATGTTAATGGCACAGTTTGCTTCATGAAAAACGCCAAAAACATTGGTTTCAGTTTCAAGTATTCAATCTCTAATAATGATCGTATCGCAACACTTAAAGTATCATTTGATTGGTGAAAAATTATTGTAATGGACCACAAGCTGATTTTTTTAAAAAATTGAGTATTTTAATACATTTTTTTCATTCAAATATGTGAAACTTTAATTGTGATTTAAAATTAAAGACTCATTATATCTACTTATTGTTCACTATATTGGATCTTAAATAATCATACAGCAGTCACTAAAACTCTTTATAATGATAAACATGAACTTTATAGTTGAAAAAGAAAAGCATGTTTTAGCCTGCTGGTGGTAAGACTGTATGGCCACTATAGGGTTGTCGGCTTTCCAGCGGTGGCTTAGCAGTTTGGGAAACGGCCACCCTAAGCAAACTCCCTACTTCAGTTGGACAGGCTTCCCTTTCCACAATGTACATAACACATAAGCCAGTATTTGCTAAGTACACTCCTATTATTTCATATTTGCATCCATCTTGAACCATTTCTGAAACTAATTTAGAAAGCTTAACATCTTAGGTACCTATAGGTCTTTTAATCCAAATCACTTTAAGTATGTAAGTCACTGTTGTTGAATCTTCAGAGACACAAGCAGTTGAGATTTTCCCCTTATGTGTGCAAGTTAGTTTATATTACATCGTTTCACCCTTTATACAGTATGTTTATTAATGGAGGTATTCTCCTCTTACAGAGCAACTGCTCGCTGATAAATGATCTGTTTGTGGACTTGCAAGATGGAACGAGACTGCTGGCACTCTTGGAAATACTTACCGGAAAACAATATGTAAGTCAATCAATGTATTAAGTATGGTTGTGTCTTTCAAACAATGAGAATTCGGTTATTAAATACATCTTTAATAAAGCATAAATATTGTGTGTTAATATTTCTGTTGAACCGTGTTTGAGGATCTTTAAAAACTGAATTTTTAATCTATAGTTTTCCGTCGTAATATTCATATGAGAAAAATGTATGTATTATTTAAATTATTTTGAAGAAACTGCTAATGACCTAAATTGTATGTCTGATTAAAAAAATATCCAATATCTTACAGCTGAGCTCTTTTGGTTAATATCATGGGTTAATTAATATTCTTTTTGGCATCCTTTTAATGAAATTATTCTAAAGTTGGCGTTTTGATACGTTCTTCTAATAGTTTGTTTTTCCTTTATTGTGTAGAGAGTTAAAAAAATTCATTAGTTGGATTAAACTCTCAATTTACTCAGGGAATGTAGTAAATATTGTATGTTGTGTCCTCTCTAGAAATGTTAGGTTTATGACCAAGGTATCTCTTGCATTTTCCAGTACAATTGTTCCGTCTGGCCTAAAATAAAATTGGAAAGAAAAGCATTTCTGGGATTTAAAACAATGTTACTTATGACATGAATTGTCTGTCTAAAAATATTGGAAGTTGAAGAGTGAATAAATGAAAAAACTTGTCAACGTCACTTTGGTTAGACCATGAAAATGTGGTTGAAATCCAGGAATAGATACTTTAATAACAACTGAAGAGGGATAGAAGCAAAGGCTTCTCGTATTGATTCTGTAGGAGAATTTGTTGTTACTTTATAATTCAATTCAAATGTATTGCCCTTATAGACTCAATATGTTTATATTTTTATGTACATAACAGCTTTTCATATAGATTTGAAAAATTATCTAATTACATAACAGTATTATTATTTTACAGTTCACTGGAAATCTCTTATTTAAGATCCACTTTCTAACTATTCAAAGAAGCTTTCAAATTTTTAAATGAATACTAAGTCAACAATACAGTAGTTTCCTGTAATTAGATAAGTTATGTTGTTTCTAATCCCCTTGTGACAGCTCCTTTCAATGTAAGGTGGGTTACACACATATGCATCTCGCACGGTGCGACTAGCATTTTTGATGCCAGTAGCACTGTGCGAGATGCATATGTGTGTAACCCGCATGCAGGCTGCATGGTCGTGGCACGTGCTAGTGGCAAGGTGAGAGAGGTGGGGTCTTTTTGGCGCTCAGTTCATTGGAAAATGTCGTCGTCGTCGGATGATGAAATGCTGTTGTTACTTACCGTCATTAGAAGAAAACGACGTCAAAGAAGAATAAATATTGAACGTGAATATTGGGTACACCCTTATTGGTGCCAAAATGTTAAAAGTAGCCAATACATAATCAGCAAACAGCTAATTTAAACTGGGGTATACACTATTTAATTACAAGTTATTCTTAACAAGACTCAAGCTATTCAAAAAGTGACTTTCCGCACTTGTCAACGTAGTACACCGTGGGATGAGCGTCAGGGCTTGGAAATGTGTTCTGCGCATGCGCCAACTCAAGATGCACGCTGCATGCAGCGCCAAAACACCGACCGATCGGTTCCTAGTGGCGCTGCACGCTGCATGCGACTAGCACACAAGCTGCACGATGCCAGTAGCACCGTGCCAGTCGCATATGTGTGTAAGCTCTACGTGATTAACACAGGTTGGTCTTCGAGCTGCATGCTAGTAGCAAGAAAAATGCTAGTCGCACCGTGCGAGATGCATATGTGTGTAATAACCGGCCTAAGGTGAAAAGTTTCACATCCAGGGCCGCCGAGAGGGATTAGGGGGCCTGGGTTACATGTTTGTTTGGGGGCCTCAATCTCAAATGTTCATTAACTAAAGTAAAAATCATTTTTAAACAGACATTTAGTTATAATAGTGGACATTTATATTTATTAACATTACAAGAGTTAAAATAGATGTACAAATATATTAAAAAATATGTTTCTTGGTATTATGAAATAAGTAAAAATAATGAAATGTCTAAAACTATTTTCCTCCACTACCAGTTTAAATGCAATAAACTTAAATAATTGAAAGCTTACTCACAATACATTTGCTTCTTATAATTACTACTTTTCTGTTCAGTCTTTCTGCTAAAGACATCTATCATGACATAAAATATTTTATAACCTCTTGGCAGCCCTGCTCACAATGTCGTGTACCATAATCAAAACCATTTATAGGTTCAACCGATCTTTAATCATCTTAGATTTCATTTTGTTTTTTTATTAGATCTATTTTGCTAAAGCCTAACTTCCTGATGCCACTGAAAGAGGTAGTACAAGCCACTGTAACGACTGTCGGCACAGAAGTTACGTGTACCTGAGTTTGAAGGTTGTATAATAAGAAACTAAGAGGCTTATTAAAAATCCAATCACAAAATTATTTGCCTCGTGTAATATTGTACGTTATGACATATGTATTTTAAATTTTATTATAAGTTGTAATAATTTTTATCCTTGTTAAAACAAAAAAGTAAAGGAATTTGAACTAGTTTTTCACTTGTATTACTCAAAACCCCGTTAGTGGTGCGCATTTATATTTTAAAGTTTTATCAATTTCAGAATTTTAACTTTTCAAGAATGAAAAGTTGTTTCTATTTCCTGACACAACGTTTTCTTGGCTTCTAGAGGTTGTAAAATCAATTACTTGGTCACATTGTAATCCTTATGAAACATATGGTCACGAATGGCATGGACATGTAGTGCGTATGATGAAATTGTTAGACTGGAGTCAGTCACACCGGCGTCTAGGCCTTCTGTAAAAGAGAACATTACGGGAGTTTTATAATTCAAATCATGCTTTTTTTCAATGTCTGTCAAAACAGCTTTGTTAAAGCATTGAAACAATATTTAATAAAAGAAATTCAAGTCCTCCCATTTAAAGAGTTAACAATTTTTATGTTGAATATGTAATTCACGGGCTCCAGGAGATGGGGAGCCTGGGGCATTTTGCCCCAGTGCCCTCCCTCTCGGTGGCCCTGTTCACGTCTAGTGAAATGTGATTCACAACAGGTTAACTCTCTTTCATGGTGTTTCACATATTACCCTTCTAAATAAATGTCCTGAAGAAAATATTGACCGACTTATTAGTTTGCGCCTTTTGTTTTAGCTGACAATTAGCAGTTTTTGTTGTTAACACTAATAACACATAGATTGAAAACTTGTTTTGTATTTGTTTGTTTCGATCCATCGAACGAAAGATAGGTTTATTATGCCATGCTTCCTATAAAGTGAACTATTGCTAAGTTTTGCCATTTGTCTTGTGTTCTGTTTATTGTTTTTTTTTGATAACACATTTATTTTTGAAACAAAAATTAGATGTGATATAGTTTTTTTTTTTTTTTTCAATTTAATATTAAGATGCCAATCTTGTCAGAAATCCTTCCCAGAAGTTAACAAAGCCACTTCTTGGGTTGAGTAAATTGCACGTCAAGCTGGTGGTGGGACTCATCACCGGTTACGGCAAATTCCGGAGGCATCCAAGAACAGTGGGACTCTTTACGGAGGATCCCATCTGTCGCCTCTGTGGAGAGGACGACTCGTCGGCAGAATACATTGTCCTGGAGTGTGAGGCTCTTGGTGCCAGGAGAAGAGTACTTTTTGAAGGCTCACCTCTGGGACAGTCGGAAATTACTAATCTAGTGAAGAAGCTCCTTGAACTGGTCAAGGATTGCAAGCTTTACGACGATTAGGCACCGGGATTGGCACAAAAAGCCTCAGGCTTCGTTGCAAGGGTTGGCTGGACCAACTGTACATCCCCTTTCAATCTATCTATCTATCTAAGATGCCAATTGTCAACATATGGGTTAATTTGGATTTCAAATAGTTTTATGAGTGTAGACGAGCAAATGTAGTTATTGTTACTAAGATTTGTTTACTAACTAACTAAGGTTTGTTTACTAACTAACATATTGTTTACTAACACTATTCTTTAGAAAGTGTCATTAATTAATAGCCCAATGACAAATGAACAGCCGATGGTTATCAGCTGATTGCTTTCGAAAACTTTATGAATCTGATTAGGATCGAACTGAGAACCTTTAGCTTATAAAGCTGGGCTTAAACAAATTACACTTCCGACCAATTTTGATTTTGGATAAAAATTTGAGTAAATCCCTGTGGAGGCTATAAATGGCAGAATCATTAAAAATAGCTTAAAGATGCAGTGTTTTTACATCTCTTAATAGCGACTGTTGCTGTCAATTAACTTATGACTCGAGACTGCCTGATACCTGTCTTGTGGCTATCTCAGTAGTTGTCATTTTGAAAAATGACAGTTCAAGACTGTTGGTGGAGGTTAGAAACGATATAAAGAATTCTTAATTTTTCCTATGTTTAGTGATAAATGTTAACTGTACAGAATTTATCATAGATTACCAAAAACTTTTGTTTCAAAGTTATTTGTTATTGTTGAATTGTTTACGATTGCTAAATTGATGGAGATTTCCAATGATTCCAAGAGTTCAAGAGAAACAAACACACTGTATCGTTAGGTATTAAACTCCTATTGTCTTGAAGTGCTTCTTTCTTAATATATTAACTTAGATTTAAAACTTGTAATATTTTAACCTGAAATTTTATCTAAACATGTTATGTTATCCTTTGTTATTAAAGTAGTATTAACAAATTAAACTTGATCAATAAAATTCTCTAATGTGTCGTTATTGTTCTTTAAAACTAGGAAATATTTGCTTTAAAATAATTATGAAATTTAAATTATGTATTTTTCATTAAATAAAGTCTGACAAATGTTGTATGAAAATTATTTAAGTATAATTTAACTATATAATAAACTGTGTTGCAGAAAAGAGAAAAAGGAAGAATGCGAGTCCATCATTTAAATAACGTAAATCACGCACTGAAAGTCCTGGAGCACAATAATGTGAGTATTGTTGAGTGGGTAATCTAGGAGGGACTCATGTCACGTTCTTGGAAACATACCTATTCTGCATTTGACATTTAGTTTGCTGACTGGAATTCCATTATGATGTAATTCAAATGGAAGCTTGAGCGTGAATACACTGTTGATCCGTTCTATTCATTGTTTCATTAATTGATTCCTGACATTAAATTGGGTTGTAAAATCTACCAACTATTTATAAAATGGAAATAATCTATTTCTTCAATATAATATGTAGTAATATTTGACAATATAAATTGTAAAGGAATTCAGCATTTTTTTACAAGAAAAGTGGTTTCTTAGTGAATTTTTCTCTGTTAAAACGATCAATTAAGTGTTTATTAAGCTCTCCCTATCCAGCACATGTTAAATTTGGCTTAGTTTGTCCCAATATCTCGCAAACTATTAATCATATCATCTTTATTTTTCTGCAACTTGTATATTGATGCATTTTATTTATACTGGTCTAGTTTCAAGACTAACTCAATTCAAAAACTATTTTATGATTATTTGAAATATGAATTATTATTGTTTCATTAAAAATAAGTCTGAAATATGATTTATCAATAATTCTTTCCAACAATGTCACTAACGTAGATCCATAGCAACAAGTCATATACTTAAGTATACCATAACATTTTGAAGTCCCTACCTTTTGTGGTCTGGGAAAATGGTATTTTTATGAAATAAAACATGGTTTTTGGGGAAACGGGAAAAAGTTAAAAATATGTATAAAATGAAGTTATATCTGCTATTACCTTAAGAGCTTTCACGTTTATATTGTTTTTATTTGTCTCTATTATCTGTGATTAGTTTCTTTTCTCTTCTTTCTATTCTGGCTCCTTGTGTAGGAATTTGGTAGTAATTTCTTGCTTTCTTTACACGCAATTAATCAAGTGTGATTATTGTTCTCTTCAGTTGTTTGCCAATGCCACACCCTACTCTTTTGATACTTGTAGTGTGGAGACTTTGCCATCACTGCAAGTGATTACAAGCATACCAAACATCCATTTTTAATTAATTGTGCTCTATCCACAAAATTATATTTTTGTATATGTGACAACACCAAATTTTTGACCGATAAATCCTTGTAGATAGACTCAATCTTTCATGATTGCTCTTTATTGGCCTATGTTTGTATTGGTCTTCCATTCTCATGTGCCTTTTTGTACTATGCACACCAGTTGTCAGTACACAATTGGTATATGGTCTTTCCCCCAAGAATCCCTGACGACCCCTCTAGTACTAAATTGGAAAGTTCTTCTACACTAGGCAAATATTTAATTAAGTTTGTGGAACCTATTGTCTTTGTTCTTCCTTTTCTTAAATATTTCTTTAGGTTTAGTGATTTTCAGTAAAACAAATAGTTAAAAAAATCATTCTTATAGACAAAGATTTTTTTTATAAGTTATGATAAACAAAACATAGCTTATGACTAAAAGGACATATGTATATTTTAACATTATTGGGACAAAGAGTAATAAAGAGAAACAGACTAAATCTAATATAGGCCTGTATATAACAAAGGTTATATTTACTATTTGTACTCTGGTTGTTCTTATGAATGTGTCAAAAAACAGCTGCAGAAGTCACAAATTACAAAACATGCCGTTGTAAAACAATAAAAAAAATATATTACTAGTGCTCATATGAGCATTTGTTATATGTCAAATTGTTCAAAAGAAATTAACCTATTAAAATAAAAAATAAACCAAATTACTGAAAAATAAAATATTTTTGGGTAGTCTCCCCTCTTATCTTGGAGCGGCTGTAGATAAGGGGCTAAGGTGTTGGTTAGCCACGTAGTTTGTTTTTGTTCGATTCCTGATATGACCGTTAACAGTTTTTGCCCTGGCGCTCCCGTGGTTCGGAAGTCACGTTAAGCTGTTGGTCCCCAGGTTAAGTGCTAGAGAGGGCTTCTTAGACCTAACTTCGCCTGGTAAAATAAGACGATCTTTAACTTTTAACGTTGTAAAGGCATATTTAATTTAGCACAGCTGTTTTATAAGTGGAAATTGAGTTTGTCTAAGGGTGTAGACAAGTAAAATAAAAAACAACTTTACTGTAAGTGGTCTAAATATAATTTCCTCTTAAAGCGGAACTAAACTTGATACACATATTGGTTGCTGTTAATAAATCCCCAACGTCCTTGTACTTCATGTCCTCAATAAAAAGTAAATGTATACAATATTCACTATATTAAACTTAAGTTGAAAAACCTTTTATGTTTAAGTTATGTCAAAATAAAATAAGTTGAATTTATGTTAAATGTATGTTGAATTTATTTATTTAAAATAAAGTTCTTGGGTAATATGTTTGTAAAAAGCTAGCGATTAGTTTCATTCAGTTTAGAGAGTGATTGATAGGTTAATGAGTAGCTTAGTGTTTTGGATGCTTAAGACAAGTTGTATTAATGTACTTTTATTTTAAATATTATTTTATTCCCTTTACGTACAATGCCTAGCTATAAAAGCCTTTGTTAAAAAAATACTTATAATAACTAAACTTTTTCTCTGAAACTAAAAACAAAAAAAATTGGGTCATGCTGAATTTTAAGATCATGTGTTTTTTAAAGCTAACTTTGACCTTTTCGGTTAATTCACTACCACTCCTTGGGTTAGGTTATGTTAGGTAACCTAAGTTATTATAGTAGTGAATTAACGGAAAAGATCCGCTGACTTTAAAATGGTAACTCATGTATGTGGAAATTACCAACAAAACAAAAGAAAATAATAGATTCAATTGAACTGAGCTTCAAAGAATAACTCTACTCCCTATCAGATGAAATTCTCATCTAATGTACCGGAGGGGAAGGGTGAAATTTCAAGGAAAAATATCTTCCCAAATTAGTGATGGCTGAATGTTGTTTAAAAATAATAAACAAACCAGGAAACCCCCTCAACACATATAATCAAGAACATCACATAGTTTTACCTTTTTTAGTCAGTTTTAAATTTAAAAAAATGAAACTTAGTTTTAGGTCCCCCTATTTATTATTTGCGCTATATAATGAATGAATGATAAAATCTATTAGGACTGTTAATTCCTCAGCCACTTAGAACCAATACTTTGTTTTTTTTAATCATCACTTAGCAGATTGTACACTTAAACTATAACCACACAGGTGTACAAAATTTGAACTCGACTTTGGTGGGGATAGCTTGTTTACTATTTAGATGCAAAAAATGACAATTCCTAATATACACATACATAACAAACTAAAGCTGAAGTTAATCAAAGTCTTAAAAAAAGAAAGGGTAAATAAACATTTCCTAATAATTAATTGAATATGTTTTTAGGTTTGTATGTTATGTTGACATATTTTATCGATTTAGCAAAAACATTTTTTATCTTTATTTTCTTATTAAAATATGGATTACTCTGCTATGAATGATTGGATAAAGAATGATTTGTTTTTATATTTATGTATATAAATAATCATTGACTATTGAAACAAACTACAAACCAAGACATATTTGCCTGTACTGCTATACAATGGTGAATGGTCTCAAATAAGTGCTTGGACGACTGTTTGGCATACTACTATATCAGGTGTTAGCCACTTCAGTATTTGCTAGAGTGACAAAGAGAGGGGACCACTGGCGCTACCTGTGAAGACAGAACAGGAACTAATTTCACAGATCAGGAAAATAAGCTTTACCAAACCCATATGAGTGGACAGTCTTCTTGTTTCTATAGGCAAAGATAAAATTTAATTTGCATGACTTTCAGAATCATTTTATTAAGAATTTACATATATACAGTATATATTACAAAATATTACAAACAAATGTGCTGAATGTCGCTAATGCTGGCAATATACATTTAAAAAAATAAAAGATACAATAGTAATAGATTATTTCTTGTCGTATATGTTTTTCATAAATTTCAATAACTTTCTGATACTGCAGAGTAAAAATGACCTGGCAATAACTGCAAGATTTAGAATGTAATTAAAAATTCTTTAATTGTGATAGTCATTGTTTACAGTAATTATGGTTTAATATTTGCAACCAGTTTAAAGCCAAACAATTTAATATGTTGGTTGGTATTGTATATAATAAAACTTGTTGTTGTTGCAGGTAAAGCTTGTAAATATTAGTAGTAACGACATTGTGGATGGAAACCCAAAACTCACTTTAGGACTTGTTTGGAGTATCATTTTACACTGGCAGGTAAGTTTTGTACAAATTTGTTATGTTCTTGAGTTTATAATAAATACCACAAATAAATGTATTTTCTTTTTACATGATGCCAACAGTTTTTAATTGCTTGTGGCCTCACATCATTTTTGCATTAGAATAACACACATTTTTTCCAAAAGTTGAAAACCCGAGAGATTCAATGCAGCTTTCCTATCTTTATAAATTCGCCTGTACTGTATGTAGTTTTAATAATGTAATGATTGGAAGAATGGGTTTTCATAAATAAAATATTTTCTAGATTTTTTTATGGTAAGAAAAGTAATTGCTGTACATCCTATTTTACTTCTGTTTTATCCTAATTTTTGTCAAAATTAAAATACAGTAGTAATAGTTATATTAATCATTCAGTTTCTAAGTTATTTGAATTTATTTTTCAAAACATTTTTTGAATGTCACATCTTCAGTGACAAGAATACTTGTGACACATTTCCCTTCTTGCTGGAATTACGTTCTTGCAAACATCACTACATACACACACTGATAAACAAAAACACATCGTGATATGAAGCAACAAGATCAGTACTTCTATTATTGTTGCGCAGACAAAACCTGTTTTGATACTTGTTACTTATGTTAAAAGAAATAGGACACGTTTTTCTTATTTATTTTAGTTGACTGTATTTTTATATATATTTAGAATATTATGATATAAAGTACATTAAAAGACATGTAAATAACTGGATGTAAAAATTGTTATTAAAAAAGTGAACGTATAAAAAATTGCATAAAATTAATATTTGATCAGTAAAAATTAAGACATTAAAATAAATGGTACCAGGTAATCTCCCTTTGCCTTTGTTATGTCAGATTGAACTGTTTAATAAATACATATTTTCATTTAATTACATTTCTAAGGAATGTACAGATGAAATACTTATTTTATTTAAATGAAAGTATAGAAAAAATAATCCTTAAAAACAGCTGTTCAATTAATCACATAGCCAGATTTTATGTAAACAACCTGGCCTTCGGCCTTCAGCCCCAACTTAGTGGGGTGGTAACTAATAAATAAAATAAAATATATTTAACTGTAATTTGTGTCTTTACTATATAAATTTTAACAAAATATTTAGAGTAAGCTTGCAAATGTTGCATTTTTAATGTTTTTGCCCTTACAAAAAAATGTTATAACTAAAAAACTATTAAAATATTTTAAAATATAAAATATTTTAAATCGTAATTTATATCTTTCCTGAAAATTTAATCAAAATCGTTAGAGCCATTTTTTAGGAAATTATATTTTTGTATGTTTTTTGTCCATAAAAATAAAACAACCAAAAATTTAAAAAAAGTGAAAACACGGTCAGGAGATATTGGATAAATACACCTAGATACCAAATTTAATAAAAACCAATCCATCGTGTTTAATTGTATACACACAGACACACATACAGAACCACACACACAAAATTTTTTTAAAAATCACGTTTTTGGGTTCAGGGGGCCTTAAAATTAATTTTTAGACCAACTTGTAAAAAAATATTTTTTTAAAGATCACAATACTTTCACAATACACACATATGGGAGAAAGAAAACATTCACACCTTTAAGGTTAAACAAGTTAAACATTGTTTTAATATTTTAACTGTGTTTTTGTTTATCAGAGAGTGTGTAGTAACATGTAACAACATAATTTCAGTAAGAAAGTTAAATTTTCAAAAGTATTCTTATCCCTGAAGTGACTATAGGTTACTAAATTGCAATTTAATTATAAGCAATTAGGACTGAAGATGGATTTTTACAGTTATTTTTTAACCTTTTATAAGAATAGCCTCACTATGTATGAAGCTTCTCAACATTTGACATACACTCCTTGATAAAGCAGAGTCTGATCTTAGCAGTGGCCCATGTTTACTATTGAGCCAACATCAGAGCATGGCGCGATATCTATAGGTTTTGTTCAAAGTGTGGGCAATCCCATGACGTGGTGGACACAAGAAGATTACTGTTTTTCAATTCAATTCTTTATTAGTCACATAAATTACATAAATGAGACAATTCTCAGAGAAATGTATGACATGTCACATATTTTTAATATAGACGATCTACAGTTAACTCTACATCAGGATATATTGATAATCTTAAAAATAAACTTAAACGTGGTTATATATCTTGTATGGACAAATGTCTAATAGAAAATGTTGTAAACTAGTTTTAAAAATATGAAGTTAAAAGTTTTCCTCTCGTTACTGTCCAAACTAATGGAGTGGCTGTCACAGTATCAAAGATCATAATGTACCTTATGGAGTCTGTTTGCTACTTCTTCTAGTCTAGATGCTTCTACACTAGCTTTGGAGGCTAGTTCCAAGTTTAAATTAAAGGAAAATGAAAACTAAAAATTATTTGTTATTTTTTCTATTTGAATTAAATTTTCTGTAAAAGAGTTTTCAGATATTTTTTAGATATATTTTAAAAAGAAATGCTATTTTCCTTGTTTTTACGAATGCACTAAACTACTCAGTACAGTTTTTATAGATGTTTTTCAATAAAAATAATAATAATATACGCTTCAAAATTGAATTTGTAAGTAACTCAAATATAGTAGATATTTAATTGAAAATCCAACGCTAATCCCAGAAAATAATTTCATAAAAAGTGTGTTAAAATAAACTGTTGAAAAGTGAACATGATGAAGTAGCATTTCAGAAATGTTTGGTCATTGGTTCATGTATGTATGTCACTGATATGCTTGCTCAATCTATTATTGATTTTGAAAATTTATTTTAGGTGCATTATCATTTAAAAGACCTAATGTCAGAACTGCAACAAACCAATTTAGAGAAGACACTGCTGGCATGGTGCAGGCAGAATACTCAGGTTAGTCGATTATTTCAGTTATATATGTAATTCTTTACACCTTGTTTATATAGTAAGATACAGTTAGATTTGAAATAAACATTGTTTATATTAATGGTGTCATTTTCCTTTATAGGAAAACGATGAGCAGTTGAGTTAGTTTTTTTTTTTTTTGTTCATATGATTTTCCCAGTACATATGAATCTTTCAGTGAATGCTCTTTTTCGTTCTTTCAACAATTTTGGTTTATGTTTCTGTTCATCAAACAGCCACCTAGATGGATTACAGAGATCCAAATAACAGATAGAGACACATTTTATAAAAATAAATACAGAAAGAAAATCTATAGTTGGGATTCACTCCTAGAGCAAACCGTAAAAAAAAAAACTAAAATATTGTTATGCATTATTATCAGTGACGGATTTACCACTAGGCAGCTGCTTAGGGCCCAGGCAAAAGGGGGGCATATATTGCGCTAAGTAAAGGGTCCTCACGATTTTCCTACATAGCTACCTGCTAGATTTGATAAAATAAACAGACTAGAGTTATTTATTGCGTGGTTGGTCTACTGAAGGGAATGTGAATCACAACTCAGTTTAGAGCAGGCAGCAGGCTACTAAATACTACCCTTAAATACGAGTATTGTTTACCAACCTAGCTAAAGATACGAAC
This sequence comes from Stictocephala bisonia, assembly GCA_035578905.1. Taxonomy (NCBI): domain Eukaryota; kingdom Metazoa; phylum Arthropoda; class Insecta; order Hemiptera; family Membracidae; genus Stictocephala; species Stictocephala bisonia. The sequence goes on from JAQJVL010000003.1 coordinate 3,443,399, forward strand.
ATCTCAATATTTATCATCACTGGCAGGGGTATGAAAAAAAAATTGCCCAGGGCCGCAAAAGGTCTAAATCCATCACTGATTATTATTGATTTGTTCTAGCAGATCATTCCATCTTAGTGTCCTCCAGTCCATGTATTAAGTGACATTTTCACTGGTCCACAACATATTACTGATATACCCACCCACCCATACGGGTATGGTGGTATTAACCTACCCGCCCATGCATACACATATGTTAGTATTGACAAGCACACAAGTTAAAATATTGTGTGCTTGTTCAAAATTGTATGTTTTCATATACAATCTTATTTAGTGGTTGTAATAACTTAAGCATAGAAATAATAATAATAATAATAATGAAATGTTTCTATGATAAAAAAATGAACATTCCATTTTTTATTGCTAATAGAAATATATTTTAACTGTTCAAAAATTATGAAACAAACTGGCAAAAAGAAAAAATCAGTTCAGTTGATCAGTTAACAAAAAGGACACAAGCATTTGTTTAGAAGTATGCATGAGTGGAAGTGCTTTGGAGTTTTTAGCACAACTATTTGCAGAAATATTTAATTAGTTTTCTACTGGCATAACTCTATGATATACTCTTTTACGTTGTTATGATATTATCTATTGTTTCATAGGACTACTACGGTGTTGACGTGAGGAACTTTACAACGTCGTGGTCGGACGGGTTGGCATTCAACGCTCTGCTTCATCATTTCAGACCGGACTTATTTGACTTTGCAAATGTCACTCGCCGCCACCCCAATGCAAGGCTGGAGCACGCCTTCCGAGTAGCTCAAGAACAGCTGGGCATCGAGAAACTACTTGATCCTGAAGGTATATTTTTTACCGTATTAAGAGTGTTTTCATAACGGAAGTCATTTAGTCTTAACCAACTAGCAACATTTTACATCGGAGAGCATTATATTGAAGTTACTTCGTCTTAAACAATCATATTTTTAAATCTAATTCCAGATAATTAGTCAAACTGAAATATTCCTTATAAGAATTTGATGCGTAACCGTGTGAATCTGATCATAATTATTGGTACCTCTTGCCACAAATGCTCCTCACAAGTATTTATAACTATCATTTAAAAACAATTCACTATAGTCACTTAATTTGTTTGTGTGAATAGAAAAATTATATCCAGTTGTGTGCCATAATTGGATGATATGTTGGTATTGTATGCCCATAAATCTACACTCAAAACTATGTACTCAGTCCAGTATTTCAACATATCAAATTTTATTTTATTTGAATAAACTCAAAATGAGCTAATACTTTTTAAGTACATGGTAATTCCTAATGTATGAGAACATAATTTTAAATTTTAAAACTACACACTCAGCTGTTTTTAATTCCTTTCACTTTTAAACGTAAATTTTATGCTTCAAATATCATTGACTTTATAGAATATTTATAAATCATAAAACGTTTGGGACTAAGTTACCAATTTAGAAACCAGATTTTTTGTATATTATTATATGAATAAAACTTTTTCTTATTAGTTATTTATAGCTGATCATTTGTTTAATCTTCCTTAAATGAAGTTAAACAAGCAATAAACTTTATAATATAACTCTATCAATTTATACAACCATCATCCTTATTTCATTTTGAATATTTTGTACACAGGTTTGGTTTAGTATTTTAATAGATAAGGCCTGAGTAGGTGTTACCAGGGTAATATGGGCGAGCTGGTGTCCGAGCGGTCAAGGCGTCAGGGTTAGAGATAGCGCTGGTTCGAATCTGTCCTGGACTGGAAATATTTATCAGTAATGTTCACCTTGTACTGTACTGGTTCGCCCCCTTACTCTGTCTGAATAAGTTCCTTGTCTGAATAAGTCATGAGGAATGTGAATGAGGAATCTGTGTGAGGAATGGACAGAGTAGGGTTAAGAAGGAGATCGGCTTTTCCTTAAAGAAAGAAAGAAAGAAAAGTTTGGAACACCTCTACCTATCTGTATTGTGTGAGGATTCCATTAAGTGTGAACTGTATATCATGGTCTAGTTCATTAAATATTTAACACCAAGCTGCCTTATCAGAACAATTTATTTCAATTTATTCCAGTTTTCTTGCAGTATATTTTATACTGTAACAAATATTTTATATGTCTATACTTACATGTAACAAAACTACTAATACTTACAATTTTTTTGTACTGTCTTCTCTTTAATATATCATCAACTATATAAATCTTCTGAAAAAATTAACGTTATAGTTAGTTACGTAATTTTCTTCCAATATTGGATAGCTTGAATGATCACAAATTCTGGTGTCTTAGGCATGGTGTCCGGCTAGAATAAAACTATTCACCGTAAGAATACAAAAACATACCTGCACTGGTATTCATTTAATGCATTTGTGCTTTAGCCAGTTTTAATGATTTAAATGTTGACAAATTCTTGATTAAATGCTTAATGTTGATTGCTTATTGGTTTTTTATAATGTGTTGGTGTTTTCATTTCGGCTAATTTTTTAAATTTGAACAACTTTAACTACATTTGTCACAAGGATTACAATAAAATATAATAAATATTCTATACAATCAACAGTCTCCATTGCAATAAATGATGTGTTGAATAGTAATTTATTGGAAAAATAATTTTAAAATCCGCTTACCATTTAACGTTGGTATTATGTAGAAGACATCCAAGATGGTTGATCACTCCAGCTCTCTTCCCATTTAGAGGGACACGTTTGTTGTGTAGTACACCCTTAATATGTTATTTTTGAAAAGAAAAAAAGCTCCTACCAATCAAAAGTTATATTTCTTGTGTAGATGTAAACACGTCAGTGCCTGACAAGAAGTCGGTGATGATGTACGTGATGTGCCTCTTCCAGTCACTGCCTCATTCGTCATTGGAAGTTACCAGTCTGGATTTTCTCCAGTCAGACACCAGCAGTTCGCTTGCGTCTCCTTTACCTGACGTGAGTACCACAGTTCCTACAATATTCAGTTCACCATAGTGTTTTACTATTGTAAAAAAATTGTCTAATTAACTTCATAAGCTATGGACTGTAACTACATACAATAACACACTAAAATCAAATATCATTAAAAAAAATGGTGGTAGAAAAAAGTGATCACAAAAATTTTGGCTAAAATATCAGTTATAAAATCAGACAGCTCATACTGCCATTTGGTTTTGGAGATGGCTCTATGAGGCATGACATGAGAGAGGCAAATGTCTCAAGTATAACACCAGTTAATTGAACTTAATGTGTTATATTTTATGAGATATAGTAACATGAGGGAGGGGGGATTAATAAATGCAGGTGCTCTCCTTGATGTAGCACTCTTTAGATGCTATCAACTATCATGCAGAGTTGTTGTTTTAATGTTTATTCATTGGTAAGACACCGATCGTTAAGATAAAGGCGAATATGAGGAGCGAATGAGTGTGATGAGTGTAGATGAACGAGTGTCATTGTTACTAAAGTTAACTGTTCCTCAGAAAGAGCTATTTATTAATAGCCCAATAGTCAGGGCAACTAAGGGACCTACAGCTTAACTTGGAATCCGAACTATGTAGTGTTGGTCTGATTTTCAGCTGACTGACAAGTCTGACACTCAGTTCTCTTCCCTACACAACTTCTGAATCTGACTACCATCCAACATCTTCATGCATCCTGAGCATTTCCATTCAATTGAGAAACCCCGCTTTGTGATTATTAAAGTTGCCTGTGGCCCTAGTACATAGGCCATGAACATCCTACGGCTGTAGGGTTTGTGGGAGGGCCATCAACATATATTTCAGTACCATAAGAAAAAAACTATATATAAATCGTAAATATGAAGGACAAGTGACTGGCCAATTAACATCTTTCAACTGTAGGATGCAAGAAAAGAGTATCATATAAATGATTATGTTAGGACACATTTAGCAATCATCTCGGCCACAGAAGTCTTATGATCGTCTCGGACGGAGACATTAGCACATTTAGAGTAAAAATGGATATGAGGACCATGAATGCCTATGAAATATGAATAGTATTACATCAAGTATAATGTTATACTTTGTACTGTTCTGGGCAGTCTCTATTATATACTCAGCCAAAAGAATAGACCACCAAGAGAATTCATGGCTTAAGTAATGTTAGCTCTAAATTTTTAAATAATTTAAGTTCATTATTGAAGATGTATGTTACTTGTATGACAGTCATTGGTTGGTGGGGAGTTGGAAGTGCGTACATCCCGCCCTGTCAGTTTGGCCACCAATGCCTCCGTGGAGTTGGGCGGCTACCAAGTCGCAATGGAAGAGGTGCTCACTTGGTTGCTGGAGGCTGAAGATCGACTCAGTCAAAACGTGGATCTCTCCAAAGCTGACCTTGAAACCATCAAGGAACATTTTCATTCTCATGAGGTAATGCAACAGCTTTATTGGCTGTAATAAGTTTATTTTGTTGGAAACTCTGCAGTGAAAATAATTTTAAACTTGTCTCGCTTATCAACACTGCTCTGTAAATACATGAGCTCACTATAATTATTTTTTCTTGTCTAAATAGTTCAACAATTAAAAAAAAGTCTTGTGTGTTTTTACTGAATCAGGCTTAAAATGAATATTTGATTACTGTAAAATCAACCTCCTTATAAGCTTGCAATATATTGTTGAATAATTTTTCATTTACACTAGAACCCCGATAATCCGAACTAATTGGGACCGGACCTGGTTCGGATTACGGAAAATTCGGATTAACCATAAAAAATTTTATAAAGGGGAATTTGTTATATTAAACATTGTTAACGTGATATTTGTACATAACAATGCTACAAAGAGCATAAAAAAGCATTCCTCTAGCTTCTAAACATTTAATTTAAACGATTAATTAAAAAACGTAACAAAAATAACCTAAAGAACTGACTATCGTTGTTTTATAACCAAACACTGTACTACACTTGGCAGTAAATGGGAGTGTAGTTCGGGCAGTCAATGATAAATACTGTTCTGTGTAATTTCTAAGTTGATCGAGTTCACTAAATGTCCGTTGGGTGGCAGCATCTTGCGGGTTCCCAATGCGTGAAGACAACGGCGCGTCGCGCGCATCCCCCCACCCATTGGCTTAATCCCGCCTCTGCCACGCACGCAGTGTCTGTCTGACGTCCGGTCTTAATCGTTCGGCCATTACAGTGTTTGTTTACTTTTGGTACTGTGACTTGACATTGTGTTCTAACATTGTGACTGGTTTTAGTGATTAGTGTAATTAACATACAGCAATGGCAACTAAACGAAAACATACGACTTGTTCCTTAAAAGAGAAACTTGAGGTTTTGAATCGCTTAGATAAAGATGAAAGCGCAGTAAAACTAGCTGTGGAATTTGGCGTAGGAAAAGCTACGATTTCTGACTGGAAAAAAAACCGGGCAAAGCTAGAACAGTTCTGCACGGCCTCCTCTAGCCAAACTCTCGAAAATCGCCAAACATCAAAAGTTTCGAAATTTGACAAAGTTGATGAAGCTCTCTATTTGTGGTTCGTACAAGAGAGAGAAAAAGGTACACCCTTAAGTGGGCCTCTTGTACAGGAAAAAGCTATGCAGTTAAATAATTTAATGAATGGCGATGAATCGTTCACTGCGAGCAATGGATGGCTGAACCGGTGGAAGATGCGTCATGGTATCCGCCAGTTGACGATTACTGGAGAGCAGCTCTCTTCAGATAATGCGGCGGCACAAGCTTATTTGGACGAGTTTTCTGATGTTATAAGTGAAGGAGGCTATTCTCCTCAGCAAATATACAATGCTGACGAAACCGGCCTAAACTTTAAAGCGTTGCCGAACAAAAGTTTAGCTTCGCAGCAAGAAAACCGTGCCCCTGGATATAAAATGAACAAAGAGAGGGTAACATTGATGGCCTGTAGCAATGCCACTGGTAACCATAAATTACCATTAATGATGATTGCGAAAGCAAAAAATCCGAGGGTGTTTAAGAATGTAAACATGAAGTCCCTACCGGTTTACTACACTAATCAAAAGCGAGCGTGGATGGACATGGCTCTATTTAAGACTTGGTTTCACAACCAATTTGTGCCGGCAGTCAAACGCTTCAACAAAGATAATGACTTGCCAAATAAGGCAATCCTATTTGTCGATAACGCTCCATCTCACCCAGACGTCACTGAACTTGAAAGTGGCGAAATCAAGACTATGTTTCTGCCACCCAACGTTACAGCATTGTTGCAACCAATGGACCAAGGAGTTCTCCAAGCAATGAAGCTAGCCTATCGCAAAAAGTTTCTCCGCACTCTTATAGAAGAAGATGCTACACTAACTTTAATGGAGAAAATCAAAAGAGTAACGATAAAAGACGTTGCGTACTGGTCTGCTGAGGCATGGGATGGCGTCACTGAACAGGCAATTCGAAAGTCTTGGAGAAAGCTCTGGACTTCCCTTAATTTCGTCGATTCTCCAGATGACTGTTGTGATCAAGGACCCCTGCTTCAACTGGTGAGAGAAATTCCCGGTTGTGAAGACGCAAACAATGCTGACATGGATGAATGGGTGGCAGGAGATCCCGACACCCACGAGAATCTCTCAGATGAGGACATCGTAGCTGCGGTGAGTCGTCGAGAACCTGAGCCCGAGAGCAGCGATGACGATAACGAGGGAAGCGGCACCGGCGGCAGTGAGCTAGTATCGCACTCCGACGCAGCAGCCGCATTTGATCTTGCCCTAAGATACGCAGAGCAAAGCCCCGTGTCTACACCTACTGACCTATTGTTTCTGCGACGATGGCGCAGCACTGCTTCTTCAAACAGGTTTTCTTCTTTAAAACAATTGAAGTTAACTGACATGACTAAACTTTCTTAAAATTTGTAATGTACTGTACTCTACTTTACTTGATATACATTTATATACTACCTGCCTATCTTTTAAGTTTACTACCTGCCTACTCAAGTTGTTTATTTGTATATTGTACTTTGGAAGGAGTCTTATATGATATACGTACTGTTTAAGCAAGTAGGCCTATATTATATTAATTATTAAAGTAAGAACTTTAATTACTAATTATATTTTTTCCTTTTTAAATTAATGTTGTTATGTTATAATTTTTATTACTACAGTACTGTTTAAGCAAGTAGGCCTATATTATATTAATTATTAAAGTAAGAACTTTAATTACTAATTGTATTTTTTCCTTTTTAAATTAATGTTGTTATGTTATAATTTTTATTACTACTGTATGTTTTTTGGTTCTTTGCTTCGACACAGGCGCCACGGAGTGCGAGTTTTTTATTTTGTTGCTGGACTCACAAGTAAATTGTTTGTATTGTGCTTTTTTAGAATTAACGTTGGCCACAAATACTGGATACTGTGGTCAACTTTCTATTCCTACAATGTCATTGTTTTTGTGTTTTACTTTTTTTAAAGGAATAAATTTTCATTATTTTCAATATACTGCACTTAAAACCTAAATAAACCGTTTTCGTTGCAGAAACATGTACAGTACTGTTAATTGCTCACCCTTCACTCTAACTTGCACTAAAAAAAAAAAAAAAAAAAAAAAAAAAAAAACGGCGCAGGCCGCCGGTTCGGATTATCCGGAAATTCGGACTAACGAGGTTCGGATTAGCGGGGTTCTAGTGTACTTAGTATAATATTTGCTTTTCAATAAAGGAGATAATCAGTTTATAGTTTTGGTGCCACTTTTTAAATATGACTGTTTTTCATAAGGCAATTAAAAAAAAAACTTCAAGGAAAAAAAATATTTTTTCAAGCGTGGACCAAATTTTTTTTATTTTGTAATGTCTATATTTACGATAAAATTAGATAATCCAAAGAGTAGTTGTTATTTATCAAATTAAAATTAGAAGAATATTAAAAATGTTTTTGTACCACGATAGTTATAGTTTATAAGCCAATGATAATATTGTTTATTGTTATAATTTAAAGGTAAAATCTTAACTCATTCAAGTAAACGCTGTCAGTGTTAGGTACATAGTTGGCCTATGTCAACGGAATGCATAGTCTTTTGTTTGTATATCGTGTGATCAATTATGTAATTATGCAGCACGCTCTGTTCACCTTCTATCTGCCAGTCAAGGCATTTGCATGTTTAAACATGAAACATTTATTTAAATTTGCACTAATTATGTGTTAAAACGCACAGAACAATTGCATGCCCTGAACTAGCAAATATACTGTCAGGTTGAAGGTTGATACTTTCACTTCTGTTTCTAAACACTGATTAAGAAAACTGACTGTTCTACTGTGTTCTTCTGATTATCATTAAATTATAAAACTAAACACAACATTAACATAATAAATCTGTTGTATTTATTTTTAGACTGTATTCTTACATTTTTACATAAGGGTGCAGGGGAAAAACGATCAGAGTCAAAAAACAATGTTTTGAGAAAAACTAGTTTAAAGTTTTCATTTAGTGTTAGAAGGTCTATAATTATTTTTGTTTAAAGTGTAAACTACATAATATCATAGTAAATACATTTTTGTACATTTAAAGTAACTTTAACCCTTTTAGTGCCGGCCATTTTACACTGGTATATGCGAAAAATGCCAGGGTGTTTTTAGCCAAAATGCAAGGTTTTACTTCAAACGCTCTAACTTTGTTATTTTTCAAGATATCTAGTTACTTTTTTCACTATTTCAATTTAAAATAATTGTGTGTTCATGCTGTAAACACAAAAATAATATTAATGAAATTATCATATTTGCAAAAAATTAATATTATCAACAAACATTTTTTTTTATTTATTTTTTTTAAGTTTGCACACCATAAATGCTACCCAAAAAAAATCTAGAGCCTATTTTGAGAATAGTATCATAATCTACATCTATTTATGAGTAAAGAGACAGATTTTTGTGAACCTACCTTGCTTAGAAGTGAAAATGCAGCTAATTTTCTAATTTTTGACACCGTGCCAAATTTGTCCATTTTTTACATGTTTCATCAGTTTTGGGTTTATATTCATTTCTACACAAAAAATATCTAACACACTACTTGTAAATCAAATAAAACAACTAGTTCATGACTATTCTTCATATTTACAACAACAAAAATACCATATTATATACATTATTGATATGAGCACCATAAAAAAATATTAACATTTGTGTTCACCGAAGCAAGTTGGGTGGACTCCTCTTCCACATCTTTTGCAGGAGAACCTTGCTTTTTTCCTTTTCCCTCCTGAAGATGTACTCTGCTTGCTGCAAACACTGCAGTTTCTTTCCATTCTTCCAGGTAAATGTTCTATTCCATAAGCAGCATTGTCTCCTCCACCCATGATGTCAACCGGTGCATTTTTAGCTGCAATCCATTCTTTACCCACATGTTCAATAACTGAGATCATGTACTCCACACGTGTAAGCTCTTTACCTGCAGTATTATTTTTATACAAAATGTAGCTGTTTAGTACCATTCGAGATATAATGTTCAATGTTGCCTTTTTCCAATACTTGAGGGTACGTCTCTCATCTAGATAACAATACAGCATTTGATCGCTCATGTCTACTCCTCCCATGTATTTGTTGTAAGTGTCAATCATCTCTGGTTTGTCCTTTTTCACTTCAACATGGTTTCTTATTTTAATTTTCTCAATAGACTTTGCTTCACTTTTTGTGGACAGTAATAATACAGGATTTGTTTGTGTTTTCTTTTCTCTAAATCCGAGCATAAGCAATGCACCACTTCTCATATAAAGTTGTTGGCCTACTTGGAATTTTTGCTTCATCTGATCTGGAATTCCCCTTCTATTACGTCGAACAGTTCCTGTGATATGTGTTTGTCTGCTAAACAAATATTTGGCAATTGGTATTGTTAAAAAAAAATTATCTACAAAAAGGTGGTATCCTTTATCAAAATAGTTTCCAATATCAAGCATCTTTTTTACAACGTTATAAGATAAACCAGGGTCATCAACACCAGTCACTCTATCTTGTTTCCCTTTGTAACAGACAAACCCTAAACAATAACTTGACACACTGTCACAAATCATCCATAATTTAATGCCCCATCGACTGTGGTGCTTGTTAGGCAAGTATTGCAGTATTTGAGAGTGACTACGGGTTGCTATCAAACTCTCATCGATTGATATTTCCCTATGTGGTACATAGTAGGTACGAAATATTCTATTGGCATGCTCAACTATAGGTAAAAATTTACCACAAGAATCATAATCAGGATGACCAGGTTTTTGCAATGTCGTATTATCAGCAATGTGAACAAAATTGAGTATTGCTTGAAAGCGGTTTCGACTGAACATGTTTCTGAACCACTGGACGGTTTGAGAGTTTGTAGTAGACCAGTAAAGATGCAAAGCTGGTTTTACATTCAACCCCATATTCAATAGAACAGCTAAAAAGGCTTTCATTTCATTGACGGTAACAGGTTTCCATTGCCTAGCTCTTGAACCGGGTGATAGATTAGTGTTAGATTGTAGATATTGGGTTGCATACAGATTTGTTTGATTGGTAAACATTGTAAGTAAATTGACAGTAAAAAACAAATTAAAATAATCTATTGGTTTTGCATCTCCTGGTGGGCAATGTTTGGGCCCAGGGTTTTCAAAAAAAGGAAATTGTGTGCTTTTGCCACAATCACTTTCAAGGTTCACTTCTTCCCAATCATCATCAATTACAGGATATGGTGGATTAACAGACTGTATATTCTGAGTGCGAGATGTGTTTGACATACCTTGTTTAGGTCTTCCTCTAGGCCTTTGTCTCTGTTGAACATTAGATGGGTCTTGAACTGCCGCTGATGTGGATGGTTGTGGTTGTAAAACACTGTCACTTATAAGAGTAGGCCTAGACCTATTGTCTTCCATATCACTGTCACTTTGTGAGGGTTCATATGATGGATCATTGTCTGTATCATCCCCACCAAATAGTTCGTCAAAACTACTATTTTCATCAGATAAGTCCTCTTCAGATACTATATTTTCAACAAAACTATCACTAAGTTCGCCGTCATCAACTCTTACTCCACTAGCTGCAAGATCGTTTATTAGCGTGTTCTCACTAACTGGAGACTTACAACGAATCCTTTTACTCATATTTATTCACTAAAGATATAATATAAACAATAGAAATAAATAAATAACACTATTATAACCTAAACTAAAACCCATTCAATACGTAAACAAACACAGACCGTCTACACTGATACTGAACTGAATCACTTGTGAGGTTAGTTTTTCAAGTTCATGGAACACCGAAATATGAAACCAAAACATACGAACAAATACATCGTTGGAGTGCGACACTATCGTACTAAACACTGTCCAAATTTAAGGCATTTTGGTTAATCATGCAGCCTGTAAGTTTGAAAAAACCGAGCGTCCGCACTATACGGACGTCGGCATTTTTCCTACAACTACCGACGTCCGTACTATACGGACGCCGGCACTAAAAGGGTTAATAACCATATTTATTTGTTGTTTATTTATAAATAAATCATATGGCAAGCTGATACATATCTTGCAATGGATAAACGATCAAAGTCAGTTGACTTTGATCGTTTTTCCCGTGTTTAATTGGTTAAACCGAAAAATTTTTAACATTACTAATAAAATAATTTGGGTCTATTTTGAAACAGTTTTATTTTCATAGGTTCTTGTAAATAAAGGTAAACATAATGAATATAAAACTTTATTTTACAGTTAAAGTTACCTAATTACTATGTGTTGAAATCAAAAGAATAAAATTATTATATTATAGCATATTATAGCAAACGTCTTATTATAGCAAAATAACTATAACATAACCTTAAACTCAGAACACTATCTTCAGCAGAACAAACAACACATTGCTCCTGTCTGCAAGCAGTGGGGCCACAATATGACTGACTATGATCATTTTTCCCTACAACGCGTGGACTGTGATCTGTATTCCCCAGTTTAACATGACTCTGATCGTTTTTCCAATGTATGGCTGAATTTAAAATGCCATTTACACTGACTATGATCATTATTTCGTTGTATGGACAATGCTGTATGATAGACCATTGCAAGAGCTTTCTGGAAATATAAATATCTCAAAATTAAATTTTTTTGACTCTGATCGTTTTTCCCCTGCACCCTTCAATTATGAGACGCCGACACAACGTTGTTGGTATTTTAAGGCGAATATGAATGGTTATATGAAAGTAGGATGAGTGTAGTCTAACTAACTGAGTTAAACTGTTCCTCAGAAAGGGCAATTTATTAATAGCCCAACAGCCAGGGCAACTAAGGGACCTACAGCTTTACATGGAATCCGAACCACGTAGTGCTGGTCTGATTTTCAGCTAATTGACAAGCCTGTACTCAGTTATCTCCCCCACACAACATCTGTACAATGATTACCACCCAACATGGACACTCCAGACTTCTCTAGTAGTGTCCACACCGATAGCAACCATTAAGCGGACGCCATGCCAGTATTAAGAGGACCGAGCATCCAACCTATCACCTACAATCCTCCAAACACTTTGTCCCCATGTAGCTGGGTTACATCACTGTGCCACCAGTGCCGACCCAGTGATTTATATATATTTCTTATACTCAATATATATAAATTGAGTATAAGAAAAACATAAATTTTAACATAGTAGTTAGGTAAACAGTTCTTTATATGCATCTTTTTAGTATTTTTAAACATTAAAAGTCAATGTTTACATTGTAATAAATCCACTGTTATTCTAGTGTTCTATTTACGACATTTGTCGTGAATGTAGTATGTACTGAATGTTTACATTGTACTCAGTCAAATGTTGTTATACTGTTGTACTTATGACATCCATTGTAAAAATCGTGTGTTTTTGGCTTTGACAGTTATTTTAATAAAATTGTATTAAGTAGAAAGTAGAAGTAAACAAATCAACAATAAAATATCTTACAATGTTAAAACACAAATATTTTTCAATGACAACAATATCAAAGAAGCAAAATGACATCAGTTAATAGTTCCTAAGAAACGAAAGCCTCAAAAAGGGCATGCGCCTAAATAAAATCAGCCAAAATATCGATTCCACTTGATGCAAATCCGCACAAAACAATTGACTAAAAATAATCAAACTACAGCTGTTCATCAAAACTAACGACTCCAAATTTTAGTCTTTTTGCAAACAGATAATATTTTCTAGATTTAAATAAGTTTTTGTTGTTGATATTCAGCACATGATAAACATGGAATCTACAATACAAAAGAACGTTGACCCATTAGCCATGGAATCCAAATTTGATGTGTCATAGATGTGCGGTCATCGTTTATGGTATTTTGTGATGGCTGTATGTTTATGTACATTATGGCTTTTAGTTAACTGAAGTAGAAATGCTTCAAGGAGCTGAAAACAGTACAAAATGAAAAAGAATAAATTATTGGTTTATTAGTATAGCCATCAACATAACTCATGTCCGTTAATGTCAACGGACAAAAATAACATTTTAGTTCAAATATATGTCCCTACAAGGCCATGAGTTAATTATAACCAGTATTTTCGAGTCCCACCAGAAATTGTTAGAAAAAGTTTTCTAAGTGTGAAATTGCTTTCTTGTTATTTACCTAAATGAAGACTTTTTTCATAGCTAAAACTTACAACTTACCAAAGTCTCTGTACAGAACAAAAACATTCATCTTTCACATGGTCTATCTGAGAGTTTAAATGCTTAGTGTACTATGTCTTGTTATGAGTTATTTTATTACAATGCTATTATAATTAGCATACCAAAAATTAGTTGCAAAGTGTTTTTTTATTTGCAACCTTTAAAATAAATAAATTATGATTTACTTAGGGTTTCCTACTAGAACTGTCAGGACATCAGGAAGGAGTAGGAGCTGTCCTGGAAGAAGGAGCAAGAATGTTGTCCGAGGGAGGTCTAACAAGAGACGAAGAAGAAGAAGTCAGGGTACAAATGAGATTACTGAATTCACGATGGGAGGCGCTGCGCCTCAAAGCCATGGAGAAACAAGCAAGGTAAATATTATGCTATTTTATGTAGTGTTTGTATTTCCAATAAAAACTCTCGTATAATTTGATCAGCCGAGAGACTTATTTGTGTCTTATTAAAGAAAATTGCATAATGGAATAAATATAAAATAAAATTCATGAGCACTGTCTTATTTACCAGCGGTAAAACTAAGGTAGGTAATCGAAACTAACCTTGAAACTTTACGCACATTACTAATGGAGTGCTGGTGCTAAAATGAGCATTAATTATAGACAGTCTGGTGTGAAAACACATGCACATATAAATGTAAAAAATAAGTTATTTATTAGATTGGTAAAATTCATATAAGAAGTGGATAACTTAAGGCATATTGTTGGCAATGAGGATTTAATTATCATATACATTAAAATAAGTGGTTGACCATTAGTTAAGTCATTGAACATGTTTTTTAATTGAAAAACCTAATTTGCGTTCTTTTAATTTTTTTTCTATCACACCCCTGTTTTAATGAAAGGTGTGGCATTTCATTGCGCTTTACAAAACACACACACACACACACACACACACACACGAACGCGCACACACACACGCACGCACGAACGCACACACACACACACACACACACACGCATGCGCGCACACACACACACACGCACACACGCACGAACGCACGCACGCACACACACACACACACAAATTCCAAACCAATATACAGTTGACATGCTAAAAACGCAATACATGTTTTGGCTAAAATGTAGAGTTTTGTTTAAAAATTCACAGCATTTTTATTGACTGTCATAGAGTAATGAAATTATCAGTCTTGTTTTGTTGGGATAAAAAATAAAAGTTTACTACAGTTATACTATAAGATAAAAATAAAAGATTTAAAGTTTGGCAATTTTTATTTTTTTTTAAAAATATGAATTTATATATTTTTTTTTTATAAATATGTATATAAAGACAACAATTAGCAATCTTTTGTGATGTTTTTTATAATCAAGATCGATTTCGGTCTCGAAAGACTATCTTCAGTTGTACAGAATGATATAAGGTTATAAAAATACTTAACTGTAGAATAATTATTTCAACAGCTGATACTATAACAATTTAAATAAAAATGTAGATGGATAAGTTGTAGATCTTGTTAATTTTTATAATTTTGCATCTTCATGATAGAAGCGAACATAATATTTGAGTGAAATTTTATTTGGTAGTTGAGTATTAATGATGGATTTTCTTTTCGTGTTTTTGTATATGTAAAATTGTTCAATAGCATCTAGTTTTTTACTTTTAGGTCCAAAATGGATAATTTCTAAATTTTTTTCAATTGATGTAATATTATGCTTTTCTTGAATTAAATATTCAGCAAACGTTGATAAATATTGAAGTTTGTTTTTTGGTATATGTTCCTTGAACCTTTAACTAAAACTTCTTCCTGTTTGGCCTAAGTAATATTTAGGACAAGTTGAACATGTAAATTTATATATATTCCTGAATTATTGTTTTTTTGTTCATTATTTTTAGTAGGATAATTATGTTGTAGTATATTTTTGATGCTGTTCTTTGGTCTATATGCAATTTTATATCCTTGTTTAGAAAATATGTTACGTAAAGATTTGTTAATATCTTATTATCTTATAATACATTTAATTGTTAGCATATAGACAAAATTTGAAGCATTTACCTTGACAAATTTAAGAGTTCTGTTGCGTTGTCCAAATATATATATATACATATATATATATATATATATATATACATATTTTAAAAAATTACTTTTTACCACAGCATATATATATATATATATATATATATATATATATATATATACAGGGTGATTCATGACGTTCTCCCCCCACTTCTATAGCATATTCTACTACTATAAACAATGAAAAAATGTCATATAAACATAGGTCCAAAAACGCTTCGTTAGCGAGTTACAGCCATCAAAAGATTTCGTCATGGTTCATGGGCAAAAAATGAAATAATATTGTACATAACTTATGGAAAGGTATATTAGGATTGAAATTCCATGATTTCATATGTATTTTCACATGGAAAAGCTAATAAAATAGGTTTGAGAACTGTACCTTAAGTAGTTTTTGAGTAATCCGGGTTAAAATTGGGATATTAGGACAAAAAATTCAGTTTTTCTCAGTTTAGTGTACAGAAACGTTGTTAAATTGGTTACAAAGGCACACAACTTTCGTACATTATTTATTTAGAATTTAATTCTGAGTAGATTGATATAAGTTGTGTAAAAAATACTACAGAAATAAGAACAGAAACTCAAATTTATTAAATTAAATACATTATTAATGCAAAAGAAATTACTATACAAATTAAACAAAATCATTGCTTTGGTCTAACAAATGCAATTATTATTATAATTGTTATTAAGAATAAAACTAAGAGTAAATAATAAATGATAAATCCAAAAAAATAAACAATAAACATTGTCCAGCATCATTTTACAACCAATAACAACGTAATATTGTACGCAAAACCTTTTTCTAATTTGTTTAATTTTTTTCCTAAGTTGGTAACGCATGAACAAAAGCTGATGAACAATTATTTCCTGATCCGGTTTGTACATAACCTGTTCATTACAGTATAACAGTACTGTAGTAGTGTTTTGCAAGTTACAAAAGCTATTTGTGTGAAGTGCATTGCAATAATAATTGTTTTCTGCGAGTTGTCTATTGGTTGTTTTGTCAGTGAAATAATGCCTTACGTATTTACATCGGAATAATATGCTGATATGGTTTTTATTTTGGGTTATTGTAATGGTAATGCTAAAGCTGCTAGAGATGAATATGAACTACGTTACCCTAATAGGAGGATTCCAGATTCCAAAACAATACGTGAAACTTTCCTCACTCTTCGGGATACAGGATCACTACCAAGTATTCGTACTAGTTATGAACGTGCTTTCCAACATGATGATAATAACATTATTAACGCTGTTCTCCGAAGTCCAGGTGTAAGTACACGGCGTCTCTCTAGGCGGATAGGAGTTTCACAGTCAACTGTGTGGAGATCACTCAAGCGACATCAATTTCATCCATTTCATAAACAAAAGGTTCAACATCTACAGCCGGGGGATGGCCCACTTCGCTTGGAGTTTTGCTACTTTTTAAATACTAATCAACAACTGTACAAGCGTATTCTCTTTACTGATGAAGCACAGTTCACTAGGGATGGGGTCAACAACTTGCACAATGAGCACTCATGGGCTCAAGAAAATCCTCATGAGGTAATTGAACAGAACTTTCAACACCGATTTAGTGTCAATGTCTGGTGTGGTCTTATACACAATTGGCTGATTGGACCATTCATACTACCTGCACGACTAAATGCTGAGTTTTATTTGCACTTCCTTCAAGATGAGTTGCCACAGCTGCTTGAGGATATTCCTTTGCATCTCAGACGAAATTTGTTCTTCCAGCATGATGGAGCACCTCCCCACTTTTCTCGGGCCGTTATTACTCACTTGAATGATCAATTTCCTGGACGATGGATTGGCCGTGGAGGGCCTTACCCTTGGCCACCAAGATCACCAGATCTATCTCCATTGGATTATTGTATCTGGGGATGGATGAAAGGTCTAGTCTACAAGACAAGAGTTAATTCGCGAGAAGAATTAACTGCCCGTATTATGGATTCTGCTACACAGCTAAAGGAACACCCAAGAAAATTGAGAAATTCAACAAAAGCAGTACACAAACGTGCTTTAAAATGCATCGAAAATGGAGGCCTCACTTTTGAACATGTACTGTAATAAAAAACATGTCTAAAGTTGGGAAAATCAATTTGTTGTTCTTTTAAGGTAATTTATGTATTTAATTTAATAAATTTGAGTTTCTGTTCTTATTTCTGTAGTATTTTTTACACAACTTATATCAATCTACTCAGAATTAAATTCTAAACAAATAATGTACGAAAGTTGTGTGCCTTTGTAACCAATTTAACAACGTTTCTGTACACTAAACTGAGAAAAACTGAATTTTTTGTCCTAATATCCCAATTTTAACCCGGATTACTCAAAAACTACTTAAGGTACAGTTCTCAAACCTATTTTATTAGCTTTTCCATGTGAAAATGCATATGAAATCATGGAATTTCAATCCTAATATACCTTTCCATAAGTTATGTACAATATTATTTCATTTTTTGCCTATGAACCATGACGAAATCTTTTGATGGCTGTAACTCGCTAACGAAGCGTTTTTGGACCTATGTTTATATGACATTTTTTCATTGTTTTTAGTAGTAGAATATGCTATAGAAGTGGGGGGAGAACGTCATGAATCACCCTGTATATATATATACACATATTTTAAAAAATTACTTTTTACCACAGCGGTACTACATTTTTCATAAGTTCATAAAACATGTTTAAATTCACTATTTCTATATGTTCCTTATTTACTACAGAAAGAGTGTACCAAGTTTTGTGGAATTAAAGACTTCTTAAACAAAGAATAATGAACGATTGATACAGTGATCGCCGGTGATTTAAGCACGTATACTTATAATCACTATATCGATCGTTGCCGTTAAAAGTGTTAAGATTCAGTTTTTGGATAAGTAGAATCAGTATTAACTGAATGAATCAAATTTATTTCATATTCTTAGCTAATTTTCTTAACATAAGTTCTAATTCCTCAACAAAATTAAACTGTTGAAAAAACCATAATTCTTTGGTTACATTTAATCATATTCCAGCAATAATTTTTGTGTGTGTTACTGATTTAATAAATATTCCTACCAGCAAAATACAATATTAATTGTAAATGATTACAATATATGTTGGTCTTCCAGTATATTTTTTGTGAAAGTGCTATTTTGTGTTATTTAAACCCCCACCGGCGATTTGAATCTACGGTCAATTTATGTAGATTACAACTAAATCTTCGCTAGATGAGCTTATTATGGGTGTTCTGACATAGTATCCACACGCTGCTGATGAGTGGGCAACAACGCCAGCTAGAGTCGCTACGGGAATGGCTGACAGCTACAGAAGACAGAATATCCCGCATGGCTCAAGTGGGCCCTGACCTGGTAGATCTAGAGCAACAGTCGGAAGCTCACCAACAACTTCAGGTGGACCTGCAGGCTCAACAGCGGACAGTTGACTCCCTCTGTAACCTAGTGGTGGTGGTAGACGACAGCGCTAGTGATAACAGTAGGTTGCACAAATTTAATTTTTGTAAACTTTTTTTCTGTTCACGAAAACATTTCTCATATCATGTTTTATTCCCTTGCTTATTGATCAAAGCTGACTGATAGAAGTAAGTGTTTGACTAGTTTACTTTACAGTTAAGTAATGATAAAACAAATTAACTCATTAGTATTTAAGTAATATAAACACGTGCTTTGAAATCATTATGATTAGTTTCAAAGAATGTAATTCCTAAAACGTTTGAGATATTTACAAGTCGTTTTATATTAAAATGTTTGAGAATTAATTTTTGGTTAAGTCAAACATGAGATTAAACCTTGAAAAACCTCAAGCCTTGGATTGATTTTATATAAAAAAAATAATTTTATAAATTAATAGTTATTTTTCCTCATAGTATGAGGTCTACAAATATTCTAGACAAATATGTATAATTAAAACACAGCGTTCTTAACTTTGACTAAATTAGACATAACTGTATTTAGCTATTAACTATAATAGATAATATTGTAAATTTGTATTCCTTAGTATTTTTAATTTTACTTACATATTTTCGGTTAGGTTAAAGAATATTAGGCCAGGAATTAGTATATTAGACAGATAGGACATAAGCGAACTTACCTTAGAAGACAAGATCACCAACACCAGAGTAGTAGTAAACAAATACAAAATAATCACATTATCACAAATTTTCTGTACCACTGGCACTTTCTTCAGGTGAGTAGAGAGAGAGAGAGAGAGAGAAAGACTGACTTAGCTTCCTCTCTCTCAACTCACCTGAAGAAAGTGACAGTGGTACAGAAAATTTGTGATAATGTGATTCTTTTATATTTGTTTACTACTACTACTGTGGTGTTAGTAGACTTGTTTTCTAAGGTAAGTTTGCTGATGTCCTGTCTCACCACTATACTAATTTTTCGTACATAAATTATCGTATATAAATTATCACTGATTAATTGTCCTGTCAATAGTTTATTTTGATCACTTCTAGAAAAATTCCTGAAATGAAACCTGCCACGCTCCGATATAAATTGGGCAAACATTTTCTATAACTTAAAAATTAAATTTTAATAATAATTAGTGTACAGCGTTGTATTACAAAAATAACAATAAAAGTAGTGGAAATGTCTTGAGTTTTGCGGTTTAGTGACCTTAGATGTGACAACAAAGTTTAATGACGACTACCAGATGCAACATTAAACCAAATTAGCGCCAATAAATTATGTAGTCAGCACTGAAGCTAACAACTACATTCATAATGGTGTAATGTTGACTGTCCTCGTGACTGGCTAGACTTAGCAATCACTCCTCATTTATCACGACACTGACGAATCTACAGCTGATCATGAGATGAGAATCTGTTGTTGTGAATGTCTAGTTAAAATCGTTAAAACCGATCACATTGCGTGATTTTTTTTCAATCAAAGTTCATAATTTATTTTAGTCTTATATTAAATTAAAGCTTTTAAATTTTTTCAAGGGCTATAAATTTCTCCTATAGTAGCCAATGTAAGTTTTTTCCAAAGGACCACAAAGATTCAATCGGCAGTCATATTATGTTTTACACTAAAATAATTGAAAGTGCTTGTTTTTTACAAGCATTTTATAATAAAATTAATGTTTTCTAATTTGATAATCTTAGAAATGAATATACAGTTTAATTAAATGCGCATTCAAATAAAAATGTAATTGTTGGGGTTTCTTAAACATATGAGTAAAGTATGGAAAAGTTAAAACATTAAATAAATGCACCGAATTTGTTTAAATTATAGGTTTGTTGTTACTACAATATATGATCAGATAAATTTATTGAAATATTGTGACATTTCATATTAAACCATTTTTCGTTTTTAGTAAAATTTCAAACTAAGAAAATAACTTTTTGGTTAGTATTCATACAAAACTTTGTTATTTGTTTCGATTGATATCAGCGAAGGAGCACTAATTAGGTTGGTTTATAGCAATAGTCGGTTTATGGAGGGACTCTCAAGAGTTACCCTGCCCATATCTATAGTCATCCTGTAATAATTAACCAAAGAGAATATGTTATTCCTATCAAACAGCCTACTCAGCAATGGAAGATCAGTTGGCAGCACTGGGAGAGCGGTGGGAGCACATCTGTGGGTGGACTGAGGAGCGCAGCATGGTGCTTCAGCAGCTGATGGCAACTTCATCTCACCTCCACGACCAGGTGACTTGGCTGCGGGGATGGCTGGGCGCCAAGGAGGCAGAGCTCAAGCGGATGGAGGCGGAGCCTGCCACTGAGATGGGCGACGTAATCGCTCGAGTCAACACTCTGCAGGTAAGGGTTGCCTTAGATAGCTAATAATGTTTTAAGTTAAATTAAACCTCTGGAAGGAATTTCTTGGTTACAAAATTGCAGTGCATTATAAAAATATTGGCTGAGTTGGTATACCACTAGTCACTATTTATCAAAGAGCATTAATAAATAAATGGAAAAATCAGTTGAACGAAATCAGTAAATTATTTTATTTGAAAATTGCTAATTAAATATTTTAAAACTGATCAGTTTTGAAATAATCATTTAGTTGTAATTTAGAACTACACTTCAATGTAGATTTATTAACTAAACAAATCAGTATTATTTCTAGATATGCATTAATATTACGTGTATGGTTATGATAATTTGTTTGAAACATGCATGTTTAAACATTAATTTTGCTCTTTAGTCTAGACATTTTTTTCACTGAGTTATACGTAAAAGAGCTAAACCAGTTCTGGTTGTTTTGCAAATTGTAAATAAATAATTATAGATAATTTATTTCAACTGTGGTAATACCTACAATTCTTTTAACTTTATATTCTTAACAATATATAGAATAAATTAACACTTTTAAAATTATTTTTTATTTAAAAAAATTAGATTGTTACTATTAAAAAGTTATCTTTCTTTTTTTTTTAGTTTTACCTTGTTTACTACTTTAAAAAACCATTTATAATTGCATATATTATTGAAAGAAAATATTATTCTGACCTTATAATTAAAATTGTAGCTTGTTTTATAATGGATATAAAAGTAGAAGACTTAACTATAAAAATCTAGAGGTGTTTACTAATTTTGTATTTTTAGTTCTACACAATCGTATATGTGTAAAATTAAGATAAAATAAAGTTTTGTTCACAAAAATGTTTATGTGAAACATAAAAAGTGCACATAAATCTTTTTATAGCAAATTCATATATGTGTGTATATACGTATGTACATAATATTAGTGCAGTATATGAAAAAGTAAAAGCCATATGTATTGTAGTTTAAACAATAATTACCTTACATTGCTCAAAAAATAGTTCTTTGTACACTGACATTGCATCAACACTTTTTGGATACTAGCCGAGTAAACCTACTTGATTGTGAGACAAAATTTTCATTTACATTTTAATAACAATTTGTGTTCATTAAAAAAATATTTATAATATGAATGAATTGTTCTGTAGGATTGTATTATTAATATAAAAAAGACCACAATATATAATGTACGTGTATGGGCAGGAGGGTGGGCCAACCACTGTATGTTTACGGGTGAGTAGTCGGGTCAACCACTTCTATGTATACTACTCTAACTGGATCGTACACTCCGTTCTGTGGATGCGAGCCAGCTACCCCCACCACAGTTCAGTATGGGACACAGTGCTGTCCAACTGCCCTAGTCTTCAATGCAACGCTGAAACTGTTTCAAATTTTAAGTTGAACTGTTTTTGCTAATATAACCATGTCAGTATATTAGCACACACTGGCCAAACCATCTTTGCATATTTTCAACAGTCTGTCTGAAGAGGATGTTGATACTGAACTAGGTAGTTTAATTTTATTAAATTTATATTTAAATGTGTAAATTATGTACACAAGATAGACTGCAAGTTTAGGATTGAACATTTTATTTTGTACACTATTGTATTCCTAATAGGCTAAAAAAAGTAAAAATCAATGTTAACTTATAGATAATGAGGCAGCAAATGGATGCACAGCAGAAGCGGTTGCTAAGTATACAGGAGGCAGCTCAGGAACTGAGCCTCAAGATGTCACCACCAGGAGGAGGTGGCGACTTGGAGATGATAGAAGCTTTGCAAGATAGATGGGATGCTCTAGTCATGATAATGGAAATGCAAACTCAGAGAGTAAGTCTGTTATTTGTAAATACTTAATTTAGATTTTTTTTAAATGTATGCATTTGTAATAAAAACCAAAAGTTGAAGGTAATTTTTCAAAAATTTAGATACAATTTACTAATGATATATTTATGTAATCTGTACTGTAAAGCATAACATTTATTTTTGGTATTTTTATGTTGGCAATATGATTTACACTATCTATATTATATGGTAGATAAAATGAAGCTCGGTTAGGTGATCTTACTAATTCCATTTTCCCTAATAACTCCCTCCCAAATTCAGCCTGTGCCCCTCTTCGACTGAAGGCAGGCTGTAAGGGCTCCTACATGTTGGCAAGAGTATTTTGTACAATTTTGTTTATTTATTTGAAGTTACCTTTTATTAATTGTAACATGTCAATCAACAACTTGTTTAATAACTTAGTTAATATTGTTAAATTACTAGTAACTATTACACATTTTTAGGGTTCTGGTCAGTTAGTAATTTTAAGTGTGATATATTATACTAATTGTATTAACAATGCTAAGCATATATACGTACATAAACAAAGCTGCTTCTAGTTTCAGGGTTCTGCCACAAGACCCTCCCATCTCTCTTCAATCACTCCTCTCTTCTTCTCTCAATACTTCCCATAATACCTTCAAATGTGGACGATCCGGTGGCCGATCGGTCTAAGGCATCAGGACTTTTAGCTTAGATTAGAGATAGCGTTGGTCTAACCCGGTCGAAACTGAAACATTTTATCAATAATTTTCACCTCCTACTCTACTGGTTCACCCCCTTATTCTGTCTGAATAAGTTCCTCATACAGATCTATTGTATGTGAGGAATAGGCAGAGTAAGGATAAGAAGGAGATCGGACTCTCCTTTTTTTTTTTTTTAAAGAAAGAATTCATCTACCCCTAGGCCTACCTCTAAATTGCCTCCCATCATTTATTCCTCATAGTTTACCCTCATCTATACTCCTTACATGTCCAAACCGTTTCAGCCTACAATACTGTAAACAGTTGCTGGCACTTCACTTCTCACAATCTCGTCATTTTAGTTGTTTTCATAATTCAAAATAAAGATAATTGGTTTATGACAATGAATTTAGAAACATAATTATACATCTGCGCTTTCTTTAATGGACATAAGTAATTTTGAACATTACTATGTGATGTAAAGAATGTAACGATTGTTGTTTTATACTAATAGATATCAAGTTGTGGCTTTGACGTGGCGCCAGTGGTGGGAGACAGTTCGGCCACAATCAGCACTAGCCTGGCTTGGGAAGAGACTTCACCTTCGTCCGATGTGAGTAGATGATCTTTTAACAGATACTCTTGATCTATATTATCGATGGAAAAACTACTTAACTCAGAAATAAAAGCTTAAATGACATTAATAACATAACATAAAGTAATATATTAAGTCTTAACTATGTGTGTTAAACTCACTTAAAGCTATGTGTGTAGATAGGTATTTATAAATAAAATTAGTTTAGTTAAATAACTTGGTTGAAGTGAGTCTGAGTTAAATGATTTACTTAACAAGGCTCTCAAACTGTGTGTAGGGGCAAGGTAGCTGGAAGCGTCGCCGAGTAGAGTGCAATCATGCTGAAGTGGAAAACGCATTAGCAGAATGTGAAGACTGGTGTCAAGGGGTGGAGGACATTCTCACCTCTAGGTCTCCCTGTGACAGCGAGGGTGTTCAAAAGCTGGCAACTCGCCGTCCACAGCTGGACCAAGTCACCAGACTGGCTCAGGCTCGCATACAACAGATTATTACTGGTAATGAAGTGTCATCACTCGTCACTTCCGAGTTTTGAATTGATAAGATTTTTAATTGGTATATTTAATTAATAAAAGACCTGTTTTATAACTCATAAAGCCATTGCAGAAGAAGTAAACTTCTTGATATAATTAGGAGGGGAACTCCGTGATCAAAGTTCTCTATACAGTTTAATATAATTATTATATATGTAACATGAGATGGACAGATAGTAATACAATATATACTACGTCCAATTTTAAATAACTAAAAAAATAAAACAAAATTTAATTAGAATAATTTGTGTTTAGTAACCTGTTATATCGATATTGACCAAAATGAATATGAATTTGGTCATTTAATATTTTCAAATTCTGTTCGAATTTTTTAAACTGCAAAATTAATTGTATGAGAAATCAGCTAACTTTGACTAGCCTTATAAAAACTTTTAGGTATTTCTTTTTTTGTTATGTTTAACCTTAATTTGGAGCTGATGCTCAGTCTCATCTGTGTGTTGAGGAGGGGATAAGGGCTGTAACCGTGAGAGGAGCAATGGACGAGAAAGATGGATTTTGTTTGTGGTTTGATTGTAAAAGACATTTTTGGTATTTTTTAACCTTAGAACTGTAAAAGTTCTGTAGAGGTTAAAATGTGAAAAGTCAAGTATTGTTATCTTCATTGAAAGACTTTCAAGAATTGAACACAGTCTTAGCCCTTCGCGAGCGTATGCCGATTATATACACAAACATTTTTCTCTGAGCGAGCGGTGTGCGTATATATACACACTGTTTTAGCTCAACGAGCGTTTGCTAGGAATACCTGTCATATGAAATTTGAGTTTGTTTGATCCACACCCTGCCTCCCAAGGTCACACGCGATTCGTCATACTACTCCTTCCACCCAATACTATTGCTGACCCCCCTTCCCATCCATTCACTTCCCTCTCCGACCCTCCTCTCTCTCTAAAACGTGTCGTTGTTAGTCCAGCGTCCAGTGCTATGTCTGCAGTGTGTAACCGTACCTTTTGTTTACTTAGACACAAGTTACTTCGGCTTATGAATTCAATTTGTTATGTTTATTTTATTTATGTAATTTATTTCTGTTTACCTTTGCAAAACCTGTCAGGAAAAGCCTCACTTGCATCCGGAAATCTGCTTTGAGGAATATTCTTGAGCCATGAGAAATATACTTGAATACACTTGTAATATCATGTTTAGTCATAAGATTACACAATTAAATGAAATTAACAACTAATTAGTATTTTATTTCAAACTTACCTAACAACTGATTTTAGTAAAACAAGCAAATGATGGGTAAAAACAATTTCCCTTAGAGCTAATGACGTGTATATACTATTGGTTTAGCAAAAAAATGTAAGAAAAAATTATTACAGCCAAATATTAGTTCATTTTGCATATAATAGTTAATTTTGAAGCATAATATTATATATTGGTAAAAAATGTACAGTACAAGTAAATATCACACAACACAAATTTATTACAATATAAGCACAAAATGCACAAATATACTACTATACAAATACAAAATGCACAAATATTATGGTTATCGATTTCGGTGATTCTTTTGTGAATCCCTCTGGTCTGAGGAAGGTGAGTGTGGTTCACTGAAATCGATCACCATAATATTTGTGTATTTTGTACTTGTATTGTAATATATTTGTGCATTTTGTGCTTATATTGTAATAAATTTGTGTTGTGTGACGATTACTTGTACTGTATATGTACCAACACGTATTATGCTAATTTAAAAACTATTTAAAAAATTTAGTAGGGACCCAACGAAGTTTCATATATGCTTATGTTAAGAGTATAAATTAGCTCCCGAAGGGTTAATCTAACAAAAACAAAACTAACTACAGTAGAACCTCGATAGTTCGATTCTCAATACTTCGATAGTCCTTATAGTTCGATACCGGTAATTGTAACAAGGTGTGGCAAAATTTTTGTCCTTTGTAGGTTAAATGTGAGTGAGGTCGTTGTAGATAAATGAAATAACACCGTCAAAGAGAATAACAGTTAAAATTACGAATATTAGGACCTTTAGTTACTGTACCTTCCTAGTACTCTACTACCCATACTTTAATAACTACTATTGTAACTCTATACCTACTCAGTAGGACATACATTGTTACAGAAATATATATAGCTTGTTTTACTTTTGTTCAATTGTTAACTATTCATGACAAAATATACAACATTTTTTTTATGTTTACCATACATTCCTTATAGTTCGACATTTTGATACTTCGACATCCCTGTAGTCCACAAAGTGTCGAACTATCGAAGTTTTACTGTATATTATTAATGTAATAACATAACTAAAAAAATAATTAATTTAAAATGTTATTTTTACTTATTTTGTTTTTAACTTATGTTTAATTCCTGTTTTAGAGGGTGGGTCACCTGAGAAAGAAGAAAAAAGACTTTCAGAGATCACTTTAAACTTTAAGCATTTAGACAAAGAGTTAAAGGAGAAATTAGAGGAATTACAAGTGAAAACTGAGTTGGATGAAGAAAGGAAGAGTTTGGAGTCAATTTTGGAAGGGTACAATCAGTGGTTGGTCACTGCTGACAGTCCTAGTGTTGATGTGTGTTCGGTAAGTAACTAAACCTAATATTTGGTATTGTGTTAAAAGTATTACTAATGATGTGTCAAGTTGAGTCTCTGAGTTAAGTACTGACTTGAGGAAGTTTCTTGAATCTTCGTTCGTCCAGCTACACTAGTTGCATTAACTCGAGTTCAACCATGGGCATTTGTATTCAGAATTACCAGTACTATTTGACAGCACAAACTCGCCTGAATGTTTACAAGGATGTCTGACTCAGCGATTGGCAAGTGACTTTAGTTAAAACCAAACTTGCCCGAAGATAGATGAAGTTTCGCAACTCGACTTTCGGTTAGCTCCACAAGTTAAATAGACTTTAGTGGACATGGACATTTTTTTATTCATTATTCACAGTACTACTTGACTCTACACAATCTCACCCGACTCGCTATGAATTGGTCTGTATTCAAATTCACTACACTGTATTCAAATTTCTTACCAATAAAAATAATATTTTTAATAGTGTGCACTATTTACCATAAACCCTATCTGTCGTTGTCGTTAACTTGTTACAAGTATTGTATTTTATAAAAAAATAAACTTGGCACATCACTATTAAGTATAACTAGTATATTAAAGTATTGTATTTATGGAGATCATTAGGAAAGTGCAAAAAAAATTAGGTTGATAACATTTAAACATTTAGTATCACATGATTTAGATAGCAAGTTGTCAAATTGTGTGATAGCAAATTAAATGAAAGAATTTTATTTCAACATTTTCTTCTAGTAATAAAGATGTAGTTGATACCTGTTGTTCTCCTAAATTGTTGTTGTCATACATATTCTTTCTATATGGTTTAGCTACATCATATATTTTTTTGTTAAAATATCTGTAATAAGGTTTAAAACTAAATATTAACAGGTGTATATTGTTAAATAGATTTGTTCTTTAAATTAACTATCTTCCTTAGTACATTAAGTTTAGATATCATTTGGAATGTTACTGTTCTTTTATTTTTGCTGTTGATCATTTCTATCTCAATGAAAGCAAATCATTTCATATAAGTATTTTTAAACTTACAGCGTAAAATGTTTTAAGATGTTCTCCAAATAAATTTTTTAGTATTTTCTGTTTAATATATTATTACAATTATTAGTTAAAAATAACTTTGTAGAATTCCTTTTAAAATAACAGAATACTAGGAGACGCCACTGCAAGTTTTGCGTGTTACCCGGTCACTCTATTTTAATTTTATGATTTGCTTTCAATACAATTTATAATATTACTATAAATAATAATAATAATCACTATATTTATTACTATAACTAATAAATATAGTGAGCTACCATGTTACTTGCATTAATTAATTACCATGAAAACAAAATGATTGAGTCGTAACTAAGTAGGATTTATTTGCTGTAAAAGTAAATTTTTGTATTAATTATTAACGTATTTCTAGGCAAAACTGAAGGCTTTCAAGTCACAAGAGGGACGTCTCCGTTCACTTTTAGAGAAGTCGAAAGATTTTTGTTCCAACTACCCTGAGTCACCAGAACCCAAATTAGTTTTGGACCAGATACAAGCTCTGTCTGCAGATTGGGATGGTTTTTCCAACAAGTAAGTTGGGGCATGATGTTGATTGATACTGTACCAAGTGTTTCATCTTATTGGCAAGGTAGAAGACGGAAAGAAGTGTAGGTACCATAGAGCGAACAAAGAGAAACTTGGAATCTCAGTATTGGTCAGTAGCGTTATTGGAAATCGGTTGTGGATAGGATCGAAAGCCCAGCTTCACAAGCTGAAGGTTCGGTCCTAATCAGAGTCATAATAAATTTTGAAAGGGATCAGCTGATAACCACCAGTTGTTTAATTTTCATCTGGATATTAATTAATGGCACTTTCTAAGTAATAGTCAGCCTTAGTTTGTAACAAAAACTATATTTGCTCATCCTACACTCATACTCATTCAAAATCCATATTCGCCCATATCTTGATGATCGGCTTCTTAAGAATAATTTAAAAAAATTAATTAACACCCCTATAAAATAAGTAAGCTATACTGTTGACAGATTTTAGATGTCATATTATGTCAGACACACAACATACCCCACCTAAGTAACTGTCCTGGGGTGAGCCTCGTGTAATATGCTTCAATCTGATGGGTGGCAATATCTTAAGTACGGTTTGTGGAGATTTTATCAGAGGGTAGTAATATCGTCTAGAGTGTTATGGTTATTGAAATACAAGGATGACACACTGCATAAAGGTCCACTAGTGGAGGGTTCACAATAAGCCTTACAATGAAGTGTACCAACTGGGAATGGTACAAATGCTTGCGGTTAATTAGATGAAAAAAAGGAGGAAATTGATATAACAAATATAACAAATATATTCTCCAATCATTCAAATGTATACATCAATAAAATATGATAATATTCAACTACCGTATATGAAAAATAATAATACAAATTAACTGTCTAAAAATTAAAAATAAAAACTGTACAGTAATTAATTTTATACGAGAAATGCCTACATGGGCATACTGCCTGTGCTTAGGCTGAGTAGCAAGTGTTATATTTAAAAAGGACCAACATTTAAGTATTCTATTGCAAATGATTATATAAGGGGAAAATATATCTTAAATGAACGTCTATACTATCTAAATATACATAAAAGAACGAATCAAAAGTAAAGAGGAATTTTAAAAGAAGGGAAATAATAGTTAATGTTAATAATAATAATGAACTATGATTTATGGAATGTCAAATGGCAACAACTATTTTGTTCGAATCATTCCAGATAGTATAACAACAAATTTAGCTGACAAATAAATGTGCTTAATGTGATATGTTTTTCTGATATAGTATTATTATTCCACGTTTATGTCCGTAAAACAAAAATTAAAAGTGGTTTCAAAAATAGTTGCTTTGGACCTCAAAGATATTGTGGTTGATTTGGACATCAGTATTACAATATTATATATTCTAATTTTCCTCTTTATTCTATGTAGTGTTTTCAGCCCATAAGGACCAAACACTATCGTACTTTCAGATTGGTGTCACTTCAGACAGAGCTTTCAGAGCCTAGTCTGGCCGTCAAGTACACAGAGGCCAAGACAAACTTGTTGAAATGGATCAATGATGTTGAAGGCATGCTGTTGTCGGAACATGTAATTCTCACACATCCTCAGGCTATGGAGGAGCAGCTAGTCAAGTTCCAGGTGAAATATTTTATACTATCCTATGTTTATTAATTAACACACATCTACATTTACAAGGCAGTGGCCCTGACTGGAAGGCTCCTATCTTATCTTAAGATAACAGTGTCAAGCAAAATCGAGCTTGGCTGTTCCTTGGATGGATAACCAATGAGGATGACCAGTCCTTGCATGCAGCTTTTGCCAGCTTGGTTACTGTATGTGTCAATAGCACTGTACATTTATGGAAGGGTGGTTGGGTTACCATCCTACATGTATAGGTGGTCGTTTGGAAGTCACCTTTAAGCCATTGGTCCCTGGATAAAGTGGTAGAGAGGGCTTCTTAGCTGTAACTTCACTTCGTAAAATAAGACCTTATTTAATTTTTTAAATTTATCTACAAGAATTTAATGCACATTTATATTGAATTCATGTTAAATCTTCAAATTAGACACAAATCTTGCAAACAAATCTAAGGTTAAAACTGTAAAACTTGTTTATCTAACTTAGTGAGAATGTTTGTACAGTGTCTTGATTTCCATGACAGAAAAAAAGTATTGTAATCAAGGAAGTCTGGAAGTGCTTCTATTGGCTTGAACCATTCTTCTTTTTGACTTCATTCCTTCTCTTTTTCTGTGATTTTATTCAAGATAAATATATCAACTACATCATGTTCTGTAATCTTTGCACTATTTCATTTTTTAACTGTAGCAATTTGTGGTATGTGTTAGATTTACATTTTTTAACAATAAGCAAAAATGATAGAAAACATTAGAGTCTGAATTATTAGTGTTTTGTTAGTTTAGATTTTGTATTATGTGTCGTCCATTTACCTGAGAAATATTTGTTCTTGCTCTGTGTTAAGATCTGGCTCTGAGACTCATAAAACATATTGCTATATTCTTAACTTGTCTGGCTCTGATGCTCAGCTTCTAACTATTTCACCCATTTTACTATTAACTATTACTAAACAGCATACAATTACAAATATATGTGAGTACCCTCTTTCACAATTATTACCTAAGAACATTTAAATTAATATAATTAACTTGCATACTTCTTTGGTTGATTCAGGGGCGGATTAAGGATATGATTTTTGGGGGGTGGTTATAGTACCGAGGGGTCTGGTGTGGGGAGGTATAAATAATATAACAGAAGTTCTTGCATAACATACAATATCTTGACAATTTGAGCATAAGAATTCAAAAGTTGAAACTACCTTTGAATTTCAAGTTCGGAAATACTTTCTCTTGCAAAGTGGTTATTGGTTTACTATGAAAATAGACATTTAGACAGTTAAACAGACTTAAATAATTTTTTATCGAAAAACAGCTGTTTTCTATCTCTAAAAAGATCATAAAATCCCATAACTAATTTTTAGTAATAATCAGTCCATAGTTCTGGACGTGTGGATCAAGAATGCGCATCAATGCACTTCCCTCTCCAACGACAGCGGTACATTCATGTTAAAAAATAAACATCTGTCACGGTACCTAGAAAATACTCCCACATATGATTGGTTGATTTAGTTACCAATATTTAATAGAATAATCAAACCAGCTGATTTTGTCTGTGTAACTTCACAGTCTACTTCCACAGTATAAAACACACAGTAGCGAAACTCTGTTACAAAATTTACGACAAGCACGGCACTAGCACTCGTAGCGACGGGACTGAGAAGCGTGTATTTCTGTATTGTTTACATTGACAGCTGTTATTATATCAAATATTGTAGCATTAACCTTTTTTTATTGATATTATTCGACTTATTTTCAAGACACAGTTCAAAACAACGGTATTGGGGTGTGTTGTGTGCTCCTGCTATTAGGAACGCTAGCATCACACTATAGTCCCACTCATAGCAATGCAATGGGAGTGTCACTAATGTGTGTTTTATAATGTGCTACTGCACAGCCTCGTCGTGATAACTA
Organism: Stictocephala bisonia; assembly: GCA_035578905.1. Classification (NCBI taxonomy): domain Eukaryota; kingdom Metazoa; phylum Arthropoda; class Insecta; order Hemiptera; family Membracidae; genus Stictocephala; species Stictocephala bisonia. The sequence continues at coordinate 3,476,056 of JAQJVL010000003.1, forward strand.
CCGTATTTTCTCTAATAGTGTTTCTCTAATAGAACAAAATCAAGTGTTTTTTGTTTTCTTTTAAAAATATGTTTTCATTATTTAATGAGTGTTTACATTTTTCTCGTGGCATGTAGCTAAATAAGTTAATGTAAAATCACAATATTATAGATGAATCACTTAATTATTATTGTATACTTAATACTTATTGTATATTCTAATAATATTTGTATATTTCTAAAAAGATTGAAATTAGGTACTACAAACTTATCAAATACATTTTAGTTTTTATTATTACATAAAAAAATTTCAAACATCTTAGCGGAAGGGGCGCTCGCCCCCCCTTTAATCCACACCTGGGTTGTTTCTCATTTAGTGGATTTTTATTGCAGGGTCTTGAGAAGAGCATATCAGATCAGAAGGAGGGCTTTGAGTTCGTAAACTCTGCTGGCGAGGAGCTGCTGCAGCGAGCTAACAATGAACGGCTGAGGGAGGAGTTGCAAGACCTCAATGCTCGATGGGCAGACTTGCCTGTCTTGTTGGTGGAGAGGCGAACCAAACTACAAACTGGTACAGTTAATGATAGGCTTAACTAAATAATACACTACTGGTTTTGTTCTAAAGAAATAAACTCCTAAAAGTATGATTCATGCAAACACTAAGTCAAATATATTGACACAGACTGGATATTTTCTTGTAGACAGATGTGGGAATGAAAAATTCTACACAAATATTTTTAAGGAATTCCTGGCTTTTTTAACAACCAACTTTTAACTATGATAAATAATATTTTAAATGCTAATAATTATTAAATAAATGTTATTAACGTGGCGAATGGTAACCTGAAGTTTGTATTAAAAAAGGATAATAACCGTTATTATCTTATTTTTAGAAAAGTATTACATATTTGTGAATTTAAATTTGCAAACTACAATATTATTTTTTATTATATTCAATTGGAGAGATAGGACCAGCAAACTTTCCTTAGAAAACAAGTTCACTAATACCACAGTAGTAGTAAACAAATACAAAAGTATCACATATGCACAAATGTTCAATGCCACTGGCACTTTCTTCAGGTGAGTAGAGAGAGAGCTAATACAAAAATATAATTTTTTTAGTTTGTTATGTTGCTTATTTATTTCATCAATGTAAAATATAATATAGTTTTGGAAACGTAAAATTTGTTGTTTTTTTATCCATACAATTAATAATTCAAGTTAAATGGAAAATATAGAAATTAAATAATATAATAGCTAGACATTCAGTTCATACCAATTTTAATATTACTTGTATACAATATAAATATTAATCTGTGTGGGATTAATACAGTAAATAAAAATTATTACAATATTCTTTAATGGTTGAGTATCACGCTTCTCGTTTCGTCTCTGGAGTCTGGACTTGATTCCCAGACCGTTGGATGGTGTAATTGCACTCCAAGCCCACCCTAATCACTCTCTAATACACTTTTCATATATTACCTTAGAACAGAATCAGTTTAGACTTTTTGAAAAGTGGTTTCATTGGTCTAATTTTGATTTACTCAGTTTATTTTTTAATCTATATTATATATTAAACATTATCAACCTTTTGCACTATGGGGGGTTTCGCACATACTGTCTATCAGACGTTCTCTAAATGTGCCAAAAACTCTGACGTCCGATATTTCGGAAGTTCAAAATATACCTTTTTCTGGCATTTATAAATTTTCTAAACACTCAAATTACGATATAATAAACTTTGATAGTTATAGTTTAGCGTAGTTGTACTTTATAGTCTACCTATCGAATGTTTTATATCAGTGGTTTTTATCATATGTGAACATCCTTAAGGCAGAGATCCTGGACACCCCTTAATTTTTTAAGGTGTATGCCCACTTAATTTTAAGATTGTTTTGAATTCTGAAGGCTCATTGCCATTAGATGTGAATACGTGAATAAAATATCATGAATAAAAATTATTGCCATTAGATATGAAGGAGGAGATAAAAGAATAATTTCATAGCTATAATATTAGTTTGTGCAGTTTTCCTTTCTGATTCGCTTTAAGTATATGATTCCAATAATTTATGTTGCTTACTTTTCATTTTCTTAACTTTTCAGACATTGGGAGAATTCAACAGTTGAAAGATGAAATGAAAAATGTTGAGTCTTGGCTTGAACAGGCTGAGAGCTTTTTAAAAACTGAAAACATTTCAGCAATGCCTCTAGTGACTTTAGAAGCACATGTACATCGCTCTCAAGTAAGAAACTACATTGTTTATTTTATTGTTAATAATAATGATAATAATTATTTATTGCAGCATTAAACTTTTAAAAACTATTTACAATAACTATACTCTGGAAATAGCTGACCACTCTTCCAAGTACTGTGGCCAGTGGTACAATTTTACAAACAAAACACTTTCAGAGTCCAGTATGTTCATGTAATTGCCGTGAGCCGCACTCTGTGGCGTCTGTCAGGCACAGCTGACCCTTATCTATAAGATAACACTGAACACTACCGATCATGTATTTGTGGTGCACACTAATGATGTTTGAAATTAACTGCTACTCCATTATAACATTCAATATATTACATAACTAAATCAAAAACGTTTCTTATACAACAATTTTCAATGGCTATTTAAAAAATGTTATGTCACTATGACTGAACAACCAATTTTTAGTTCTCAAGCAAAAAGTCTTAATATTATTTATTTCTTTGATATCTTGTGGTAATCTAATAAAATATGTTGGTCCACTGTAAACAAAAGAATGCTTGAATGAGGATTTATTTACTTTATGAACTCTGAAAATTCGTCTTTTGATACTTCTAGTGGTATACAGAAGATCAGTTGTACTGGTATTACCACTACGTAAATAAAACAACCTTAAGACTTTAAAAACATATAGATGCTGTATAGGCAAAATCTTCATTTCTATAAACAATGGCAAAGAGCTTTCTCTCTTTTTTTTACTTAATATTATTCTTAAGAAATGATTTTGAACAACTCTTAGCTTGTCTATTAAATATTTGTATGTTCCTCCCCAACAAACTATTCCATATTGCAATCTAGAATCAATTAGTGAAAAATATAAAGATCGTAAAAGTTCAGGGGAACAAATATTTTTCAAGAAATAAAATTTACGTATCGAGGACCTCAATTTAGACAATATTTTTTTAATGTGCGTTTCCCAATTTAATTTTTCATCCAAAGTTAGTCCAAGATACTTAAACGTTGGTACTTTTTTAATCGAATCGCATTTGCAATTTTCTGTAACACAATCAAAATTATGGTATTTTAAATCGTTCATGAGTTCGAAACTTTTAAAATCGAAATTTACATATTCTGTTTTATTTACATTAATTACCATTTTATTTGCCGAACACCAGTCTCTAAGTGTGTTCAGGTCTTCGGTCACATGGTTGGTTAATGTGTCAACATTATTATTTGAGTAAAATAGAGCTACGTCATCGGCGTACGCATTAGGTTTCCCGTTAAATTCTAATTCAAGCATATCATTAATAAAAATTAAAAACAATGTGGCTGAAATGACGGAGCCTTGTGGGACCCCGGCTGTGATGGGCAGTGGCTCGCTGAGACATTTTCCTACTCGCACTCGTTGCTTCCGTCCCGTGAGAAAACTACGGAACCAGCTGAGAGCCACTCCCCTCACACCCGCGGCCTCCATCTTTAGCAACAAGATTTCATGATTTACCATATCAAAAGCTTTTTTAAAATCAATAAATAATCCCGTTGATTTATTGCTAGAGTTTAAACTATTGTAAATCAGATTAGTTACATTAACAAGTGCATCTTCAGTGGATTTACCTTTTCTGAAACCATATTGGTTTGAACTGAAAAAATGTATATTATTTAAATATCTAATAAGTCTGAGCTTTATTACTTTCTCAAAAATCTTTGAAAATATTGATAAAAGACTAATAGGACGTAGGTTATCTAATTTAACCGACGTTCCTTTCTTTAAAATTGGAATTACTATACTGACTTTGAGTTTATCAGGAAATACGCCGCAACAAAAACTCTGGTTGATAATATGCACTAAAACGGTAGATATAATTTCTGCTACATTTTTAATCAATGTTGTGTTAATATTGTCAAAACCAGAAGATTTTTTATTTTTTAAACCTTTAATGATTTCTATTACCGTACTTCAACAGTTGTAGTTGGTTCAACAAAAAAAGATGATAATCTATGATTCAAGTTAAAGCGGCTTATCTGAGATCTAACTTGAACTGATTGTACTGATATGATGTTGTATTTTGTGTAGAAATTTATAACACATTTGTACCAGTTTTTGAATTGAACGTTTGCTATGTTCAGTAAATTACAAATACAATTTAAAAAAAATAAAACACTAAGTTATTATAAACAGTTTAGTTAACAAACCGTGATTTTTCATACACTGAAATCACTGTGGGCGGAAAACTAGTGACCAATATATAGCTTATAATTTAAGATTTTAGTACATATATTACAACCCATATGTGAGTTATCAGTTTATAGGTTTTGTTTATATTATATTGAAGAAATAAACTTCAGATAGCTGTTAAGACGTATCTGTACTGCTTACATGTACGTAACATTTGTTGTGTAAACTGAATATTTCATATTTTAGAAACTAGGTTGTTCTATAAGCCTAGCACAGAATCATCTATGAAATCTAGCTAACTTATTAATATTTTTCATGTTTTTGTAAAATTAGACATTTTAGCCCCGGACAGACGATCAATAATTACTTACGTATTTTAGTCAAGTTATCTAGTGGACAGATTGACTAAAACACGTAAGTAATTACTGTAAAACTTGAACATAAATTATAAATAGACTTACATATTAAATTGTTAGGTAATAGACAAGGTAGACAAATATTTTTTGGATTTATATTATCATGCTGATAAAATAAATAATATATCTCAATGAATATAACCTAATATAGAGAACAAACAATGTTATCTTTAAATAACCAATAATTTTGATAAAAAACAATAATTACCTTCACAATAAATCTGTGTTTATTGAAAACATATAACCAGTATATTGGGAAATAATAAATTAATTATTCAATTATTATCTTGGTTCTTAGGACTTACTTGATGAAGCCAAAAAAATTGAACCTAGTGTTCAGAACATTAAAAAGGACGGCGAAGAATTGATAAACAATGGTGCGGAAGTTAGTTTTGCCAATGAAATCAAAGACAGCGTCACATCGCTTTCAAATAAATGGGAAACCATCATCAGGAAACAGGCTGTGGATCATAGTCAAAACATCAAAACTGCTTGCACAAAATTCACACAGGTTGGTATCTTTGTTTAGTTATATATACTAATTTACTGCTCATTATTAATTACAGCATATCAGTTAGTGATTTGTCAGCTCGTTAACTTAAAACGCAAGTAGTTACTAACTAAGCCATGGTGGCATTCCATACGTTGGTTCTCTAAGATTGCAAATTCTAAGGTTTCAATTCCCTCTGAGCTGACAACATATAGAACAGCAAAAGCTACTGTTAACTGACAAGAGAATAAAATTTCACTATTTTGGGTAACAAATTATTTCCTAATAATATAGATCCTATAGACACATATTTTCAGAATAGTTAAACATATTGGTTTCAAAATCTATTGTTATATAAAAAGTGAAGTTAATGGTACATGTTTTTGGAGATTTATGTCGTAATCATTCTATAGTATTATCTATACTATGTATAGAAGAAAAATTATGCTTTATTTAGTTATTTTTATTTAGAAGTTTGTTTGATTGCAGGATGAGTTTTACATAAAAAAGAAAATTGTTTGACTTAATGAGCTTTTAAACCTATTATAAAAGCATAATATAAAATTTAACGGACAAGCTACCTGTTTGCTTATTTCATTTACTTTTTATGTTCACAAGCCATTAAGCAAAAGTCATAATATTTCAAAACAGTGTTTTCAGAAAATTTGATAAATTCGTTTATATACTATTATCAAACTGGGCGTGCGGCTGGACGAAAGGTAGGTTCACTACACACACGCAGGGGATTAGGAACGAACCGACCCACTGGCCACACTTCCGCTCAATTAGTCACTTAGTTGACCTTTCCTATCAATAAGTATTTTTTTTATTTTGCCATTTTATCTTGAAATGGTTAATAAATATGAAATCTACTTACAATTACAAGGAAAATGATACCAAACAATATATTATTTACTTTAGTTTATAAATTGTTCACAGTAATTTATAAATCATGCAATATTTTTCAATGCTGTAACTTATTCATTTAAGATTCATTACAGCAAATCACAGATTTGTTTGGTATCATTTTCCTTCTAATTTTGAGTAGATTTCATATTTATTAACCATTTCGAGATAAAATGGCAAAATTAAAAAAAAAAACTGATTGATTGGAAAGGTCCACCAAGTGACTAATCAAGCGGAAGTGTGTACGGACCCGAGTGGGTCCGGTTGTGTGTGTATATGAGTGAACCTACCTAGCGTCGAGCCGCACTCCCAGTGATAATTGGTTACGCCACAGATAGTCATGATATGGGTGATATTAAACTAAAATTTCTGAATTAAAACTAATTTTAGGTTAGGTTCAAGGACACTAGACCAGGAATTGTTATAAGTATATAAAACACTACATATTTTGCATAAACCATTTTTTTCTCATATTGTAGGAAAATTTCATTTTCAGCTAGAAAAAAGTAGTTTTGGGTCATGGTACAACATTATTTTTCTGTAATTATTAATCATTTTTAAAACAATGATTATTATTGTCATTAATTCAAGCAGAAACACGCTTTTGAATGTTATTAGTCAATGTACATTTTCTACTTTGAGCCTAAACATTTCTAGTCTAATATTCGTAAAAAGCTTTATTTTTTATATATTACTTAAAATTAAAGTAATTTATGGCCCACCTTATCTTGTGACATTTTAGCACACATAATGATTATGTTAATTCTGGATTATACTATGCAAAGATAAAAGTAATAATAGTTCTGTTACATGAAACGCAATCGGTATACATGTTTAATAAAGTTTCTTTTGCTAGTTGAAATTATACATTTTCAACATAAATTTCAAATCAAGTTGGACAAAGAAAAGAGATTCATTTTCAAATCTACTAAAATCTCCGCAACTAAAAAATTTAAACAGATGACAATTCAAATGTCACTTTTTAAAAATGAACAGAGAACTAACTTTTTTAAGCTCCAGGAATGTAGTTTAACAGAAACATAAGAAACAGAATTATTATGATGAAACATAGCTTTTGTTAATCAAATTACATGAATTTATTTAACCATAGGTAATATAAAAAAATGTTACTGTTTTTATTGATCTAGTTCTCACTAATCTTGAATAATGTTTGTATCAAAAATAAAATTCAAATTATTAACTAAAGTTTATTATATTTTATCCATTAACATTTGATGTATTCTCAAGGTAAAAAAACAATGTATGACCTAAGCTTAGGCTTAACCCTGTGAGCTTTTGTAAGATAAAGGTGAGGCTCTGTTTGACCAAAAAATCTAAGAGTGGTAAACCTCTCTAATTTGACTTTAGATTAAGTCCAAGACTTAAGTGTTAATGACTGAATTTAATTTATTAATGTACTTCTTTACTTCTTGGTACGTGCATCTAGCTTCAGGTGATGCTGACTGCACGGTGTCTCTCATACACAAGTCTAGCCAGTCTCCAATAAGTTGGATCAGTGAGAACTCGTCCAATTGTACAATCAGTTTGGAGTCTCTTCTTCAGTTCATCTCTAATATCCAAAAGTTTGGTAGAGTGTAAAAGGATTTGTTGCAGAGTTTCTTCCTCAGCTTGACATGCAAGACAAGGAGAGACTCGGTTAGTTTAAAGTTAAAATTTACATTAATAAAATTTAAAATGTATTAATGTAAATGTGTGTGCCTTTAGGTCTCAATAGGGTTTCAAGAGACAAGCAGCTGGTTGGATTCCGTAAAACAGTCCGGCATCGCAGATCTTTCCAGTATCCAGTCACCTCTGGAATTATCAAAAGAAAAAGCCAAGTTCCAAACAATGAAGGAAAACTTTGAACAAAAGCTGCCAGAATTCAACACACTTATTAAAATGGGTATGTCGATTTTAATCGATTAAATGTTGTACTTAAATTTCATTGTAAGGATATATAATTATTGTTTGTTAAATGTTAATAAGAGAACAAATTCAGAATGTTTGCTGGTTTAAAATTTGATACAATCTTGTAGTATCAAAGAAATGAAGAACATAAAAAAAAGAAACTAATTGTTACCTACATGCCATTTATATTTCAGGAAATGAAATAACTGAAGAACATCATGGGGATGGTGTTGAAGATCTTAGAACCAAAGTAGCAGACATCACTTCACGATGGACGGAGATGAGTGACACCATCTCGCTAAAACTCAAGTTTCTACAAGACGCAAACCATCAGTACGGAGAGTTCAGAGGTAAAGTAGAATTTCCATATTCTATATCTGTCTTGTAAATTTGTATTTGTTTATATAGAGCAAATACATGTAAAATGTAAATTTAGTACAATATAAGTATAAAATGTATAAATATTATGGTGATTGAATTTGGCAAACCAAGTTTAAGTTCGTTTGTAAACCATGTGAACGATTATTTCCTTTTGTGAATCCCTTTGGTTTGAAGAAGGATGTCAAAAACGTAATTTACTGAAATAAATCATAAAAATATTTATACATTTTGTACTTACATTGTAATAAATTTGTGCTAAGTGAAATTTTTACAAATTTTTCTACCTACATCTAAAATGCTGATTATGTAAAATATATAATCTAAATATAAATAATAAAATAAATCTGTTTAAACATGTACAAAAACTTCCCAATCAACATCCTTGTTGAGTAGCTATGTGAAAAATATATCAAAACTGAAGTGGGTTCTGTAGTTGTTAAAAAGACTTCTCCCATAAAAAGATCAATATAATTGTTTTGATCATACTAATTTCTATTTTTGGTAAATGAATGATTGCTTAGTCAGATCTAATTTATCTATTGCAAATGTTTGGATGCAAACATTATTTCTTATCACTTTGCAATGTACCAGTAACAATTACCAAGAAATTGGTGTAACAAGAACCATTTAACCTAACATTAGCATCCAAAGGCATACATTACTAGTATGTCTATGCTCAGTGTTACAAAATAAAACTTCGGGAACTGATCTAGAGTTATGGACGGAATCTCTTAAATTCAATGTATTGAATCAAGAATTGATATTGGAATTATCTATCACATTCTAATCCATCTATATTTCTCTCTCTTGTAATTTTATAAAAAATATCCAAATAAGTACAAAATCTTATTTCTTATGCGTTTTAACTAACTGTAAAACAGTCAGTGTTAATTTATCTTTCACATTTTTAAGTTATTTTTTTTCTTAACTATTCTATGAGACTACTTTATAATGTTTGGAACAAAATAATTGCTATTATATTTCTTAATTAGTCAAGTATTCTCAGCGTTTATGAAAATACGTTTAGCTTTATTTAAAACTAGCACGGTACCCATTATTCATATGGTGTTTACCTTCATTTATATTGTGCGCATTGTGTTCAGTAATACAAAAAATGTACCTACTGGCATCTGTATGATGCAAACGTGCATTGTGGTTAGGTTTGGCACGGCATATACTTCAGAACTAAGTAAGTTGTTTTTTTATTCAAACAGCTGATAAATGAAACTATTATAAACAATTATCCAAATGGTATTGGCATAGGGATTGTATTGATACTTCTTAGAGCCCCTTAGGCGGTGCCCTTACGGATTTTCAAAATAAAGATAGTCCTATGTGTTAACCAGAGATCCCAAGAATGTCCATGCAACATTTAAGCTGAATGGGTCAGGTAGTTTTTGTGTTATTAAGTGTTATTAACACATAGGCAGACATCATTAGATTTTTTTATATGTATATTTTAAATGATTACAGTTTTTTTATCTTAAAAATATGTATAAATGGCCTTTGTCACATGACAAATTGTAGCCTTTACTGCCATCTTTTCACATCTTGTAGCATACAACAATTACACATTATCCAGCAAGTCATAAGTTGTTTGTGTGAAGTTCTTTATTGTATATTTGCTTGAATAAAAAGACTTACATTAAGGAGACATATGCGTAATTAAAATGAGTTTTTGTTAATTTAAGGGAAGCCTATGACTACTTGGCTATTTTTATTGGTTGGAAGAGATGCAAAAGGTAGTAAGTACTAACAGTTTAATGAAGTTAAAAATGAAAATAAAATATATGTGCTATAAAACATGTAAAATATAAAAGCCTCTTACTAGCTTAGTGGTTAGCACTTCTGCCTCATATGCAGAGGGGCACCAGATCAAATCCCGGAAGGTCCACTTAAAGGTCCTCTTACTAGCTTAGTGGTTAGCACTTCTGCCTCATATGCAGAGGGGCACCAGATCAAATCCCGGAAGGTCCACTTAAAGGTCCTCTTACTAGCTTAGTGGTTAGCACTTCTGCCTCATATGCAGAGGGGCACCAGATCAAATCCCAGAAGGTCCACTTAAAGGTCCTCTTACTAGCTTAGTGGTTAGCACTTCTGCCTCATATGCAGAGGGGCACCAGATCAAATCCCGGAAGGTCCACTTAAAGGTCCTCTTACTAGCTTAGTGGTTAGCACTTCTGCCTCATATGCAGAGGGGCACCAGATCAAATCCCGGAAGGTCCACTTAAAGGTCCTCTTACTAGCTTAGTGGTTAGCACTTCTGCCTCATATGCAGAGGGGCACCAGATCAAATCCCAGAAGGTCCACTTAAAGGTCCTCTTACTAGCTTAGTGGTTAGCACTTCTGCCTCATATGCAGAGGGGCACCAGATCAAATCCCAGAAGGTCCACTTAAAGGTCCTCTTACTAGCTTAGTGGTTAGCACTTCTGCCTCATATGCAGAGGGGCACCAGATCAAATCCCGGAAGGTCCACTTAAAGGTCCTCTTACTAGCTTAGTGGTTAGCACTTCTGCCTCATATGCAGAGGGTCACGGGTTCAAATCCCGGAAGGTCCACTTAAAATTTACTTGATGGGTTTGGACCGTTGTCCCGTAACAATGTTTGTACATTAAGTAAAAAATGCCACTCGTATAAATAGAATTAAAAAAGCTAACTATTGTGATAACCATTTAACTAAGGTTAGATTATTTACAAAAATCTAATGATGGTTTGAAATATATTCCAGCTCTGGTCGCTCAAGAAATGGACTGGTTGGATAAACTTGAGAAGCGACTGAAGAAGTCACCCAAATCAGCAGCTGACGCTGAAGAAATATCTGAAGAGCTTGATGTAGGTGTTATTAATTTGAGCTGTATTTAAAACCATAGCTCAGTTCCTGCTATTGTTATAAAATAGTATTTAAACCATACTTTGCTTGAAATTTTCTATTTGCACCATATCAAATAAAATACCAATGTTATACATTCACATTTACATACCTGACACTGGAACAAATTATACGTGATTTTTACATACATACTGTATGTAATTTGTCATTTGAGGTTGAAAATAATTTTCCTGTTTTTATAAATAATCAATTTGTAATTTACTATCATACATCATATAAGATTTAAATAATATTCTTATTTGTCAAAATGTGAAATTACACTCGATTTAAAGTGATGATTCAATCATCTACATGGGCAAAATAATGTGACGCATACTGTAAAAGCAATTCTTTGCATATAAAATGATTATTGCAATATTTTTAATTTTTTAGATCGATTAGACAATCTTAGAGGAGTGTTTTGTAACCTTTTAATGTGTGTGTATTAATCCCTTAAAAATTCTTTTTTTTCTCAAACATGCACGCTCTCCAGAGTGGATCCTTTTACATTTGGATTTTGAAGTGCAAGTCAACTTAAAATAGTTTAACAACTAATTAAGGCTAATATATGCTTTATATTAGTTAACAAGTTTCTCTAGAGTAAAAATTTGTATTCTAATTGAAAATGAGTTAAAAGGGTGAGGAGGCAGTAATAAGAGTGAAGAGAAGTGAAAAAAATAATTAAAACTTTTAGAACAACAGAAAGTACAACTAAGTATTTAATTAGTAAACTAAATCAAATTAAATAAAAAATTCTTTATTAATATCATGCACATAGGTAAATTTAAATAGTGTTGACTCTTAATAAAAATACCTAACATAACTATTCTAAAACAAGTGTCCATTTATGTTTTTAATTATTTTGTGAACAGAGGTGGAAAAACTCATCCAATGAATAAATTGGTTTAGTTATTATAAAACCCTTGAATTTTTTTAAAAATATATCAATATTATTTTCATACTTCATGTTATCGGGCAAATATTTTAAAACATTTTTGACCTAAATACGTTGGATTTATTTATTTTTTTTTTTTTGTAAAATTTTAATCTGTGTTGATCTGACATTATTTCAGTATCATATTTCATATTGTATTTATGAGAGAAAAGGGATTTTGAATTGATTGCTTCATTTTTTAAAATTAATATATAGTCAAAAATGTACTACCCATAAACTGTGAGTATTTTCAGATAAGCAAAGTGTTCTTTGGCTAATTCATCATATTTTAGTTTGATTATAATTTTTATGGCCCTTTTTTGTTGTTTTAAGATTCTGTCCAAATTTATTATTTTTTTTTTTTGTAGTCCCAAAATTACATAAGCCAAGTTGATGTGAGAGTGGATATAGGCAAAATAAATATGCCTTAATGTTTCCACTCCACAGTAGAATGACATTTTTGTAAGTGCATAGATACCAGAGTTAAATTTTTTAAAGACCCTATCTACATGCCCATCCCAATTTAAACTATGATCGACTGTGAGACCAAGAAAGCGTATGCTTTTGTTCTCCTCAATCACCTGTGATCCAGACATAATGACTGGATTTTCAGTTTTTTGTTTTTGGCTTTAAATTTGATAAAGTTAGTTTTTCGTGTGTTTAATAACAAATTATGATTTCTTAAGTAATTGTTAATATTTGCCAATTCCACAAAAGATTGTACTACCATTTGATCTAATGTGTTTGACGTTATTTTTAGATTCGAATCATCGGCGTAGAGATAAAGTTGATTGTTATTTTATAGGTTAGAACATTATTTAAATCTTTCAGACAGATTAAAAAGTGTAGGGTCCTAATATTGACCCCTGTGGGAAACCATATTTTACTGGTTGTAGATCTGAAGATACATTAATTAGTTTATTATTTAGTGTCATATGTTTTATTTCCACATATTGATATCTATCCAATAGGAATGTGTTAAACAATTTAGAGATGTCTTTGATACACCAAGGTTTTTTAATTTTTCAAATAAAATGAAATGATTGACACTGTCAAAAGCTCTTGACAAGTCAATGAATATACCTGTTGTATGTTTGCCCTTATCAACTGATTCAATTACCGATTCTATGAAGGATATCACAGCGGTTATGACTGATCTTCCAGACCTAAAACTATGCTTCATGTCATCAAAAAAATTAAGTTCTTCTAGATAAGATATTAATTGAAAAAAGCTATTTTTCAAATATTTTTGAAACTGACAAAAGCAGAGCCACTGGTTGATAATTCAATACATTTTTGGCATCATCTTTTTTTTTGATTGGTATAATTTTTGCTATTTTAAGTTGAGGGGGAAGTATGCGAGAAATAAAAGAAGAATTAATGAGATGGCATAAAACTTTGGTTAAATGATGTCTTGCTCCCTTTAATACTGTAGTAGTAGGCATTTCATCAAAACCGCTTCAATTTTTATTTTTTAAGCCAATAATTTTTTCCACCTCGTGCTCATTTACAGGCTTTAGACTGAAACTTACTTTAAAAAACTGGTTATTATCTAATTCATTATTTAAAGTTATGTCAGGATCAGTATTGTAAGTGCTATATCTTTGACAATATTTGCAAAATATCTATTAAATGGGTTTGAGACGTCTCTAAGGTTATTTATATCGTTCAGACCATCATTTAATATAAACTCATGTATTGTTTTACTATTCTTTCCTACTTCCGAGTTTACTATGTCCCAAACAGTTTTTGAATATTTGATGATTTATTTATTTTGTTTTCAAAAATTTTTATTTTGGCTCTGTTTATATGTTCCTTGAACCCTAACTTTTTACTTTTTAATATCTCTTTTAATCCTAAATTTGTATTTTGCCTGCACTCCTTAGTTAGTTGTATCAGTTCTTGTTTTTTAGTTTTTATTTCCTTTGACAACCAATTTGATTTTTAATTTTTTATATCAGTGTTTTAGGAAATGCCTGTTTAAAATAATTGAATATTTCATTAAAAACATTATATTTTCTTCAACAGGGGCTAAAAATACTTCTCCCCAAAAGTGTGAAAAGAGTGTGATATTTTGTGGAGAAAATGTACGTTTATCTTGCTTTCAATCATTTTATTGGTGGTACTTGTATCTCAATTTAGATTATTGAAAGATAGAATTTGTCCATCGTGATCTGATAAGCAGGTTCTATACCTTCTATTAAGATGTTATAATTTTTTGTGTTTTTTATTAAAAAGTTATCTATGGCTGACTTGGAATGTTCTGTTATTCTTGTTGGAAATGTGACAAAATATTTCATGTTATGGATTTTTAGCATATATTTTAAACATTTACGCTTATCATCATTTTTTAAAACGTTAATATTTATGCCCCCTCCAATTATTTTGTTTGTGAATTTTTTACTAAAAAAAGTCAACAAAAATGCTTAATCTGTCTAAGAAAATTAGTCCGAACCAGGAGCTCTATGAACCAACTACTATGAACTTAAAATTACATTTTACATAACTATGGGCACAAAGTTCAAATTGTTTATCCTCTATTAAACTATTTAACAATGATTAGGGTATTTCCACCTGTTTCTCCTCAAGACCCATCCTGGACATAACCATGACACCACCTTTAATTGAATTTTGTCTCGAGAAAAATTTAATTTTTTCAAAATTAACTACAAAAAGAGTTAATTTTGTAGTTATTTTTATTCATGCATTTTATTTCCTCTGGTTTCATATCATGTTCTGTTAATATTATTATATCTGGATTTAATTCGTCTGTGATGATTTCTAATTGCTCAATTTTTGATCCTAAATGCTGTTTATTTTGGTGGAAGATTTTAATGGGAACATTTTTAATTTGTCCAATCTGATTGTTGGTTATGTCATGTTCACCAAGTTTAAAGAGGAAACAGATGGCTGTATCACATGACTGCTTAGATTATTAAAATTACTTGGGGAATTACTGTCTTCTCTTGTGTTAGATTATTCACTAAGTTTGGTTGTTTCTGCATAAGACGATTCACCAGATACTATTCAAGATGTTAGAATTAGGTTATTACTCTCCCTAGAGCTGTGTGCTAGGTTTGATATGTTAACTGTCCTTTTTGGGTTGTTCTTTTCTTTTTCTGAGTAAGTATTATTTACTGGACAGTCTTGATATTCAGAAGAAATCTCGTATTGTAGATTTCTAATAAATTCTTCATGTGACATTCTGTTTCTAAGTTGTCTGAAACTAACTAATAAATGTCACTTTGATACCATAATATCAAAACAAAGTGACTGAAACATGTTAGTTATGGTGAGGCAGCAGACGCATGGTCAGTTGCTCTGTACGTGTATGGGTGGGTGAGTGGGTCAGCAGCACCCGCTACTGAGAAGAAAAAGAAAACTATAAATATTTTCAGCTTCCTTTTAAATTGGTGTGTACTGTGACACAATTTTAGCTCTTTTGGCAAATTGTTTTCTTAAGTTAGCTCATATTTTGCTGTTTTGTGAATGGGATAAAATAATAATTTTCCGATCTAGTGACTTTTTGGGATTCACATTGGACAAAACGTCAATGTTTCAAAAATTATTAACAAGCACAGAGAAAACATGAACTGAGGGCTCTGTGATAGTTTTGTTCTTAAAGAAAATTCCTCGATTTGTATGTGACCAGTCTAATTTGAAAATTCTTCTAGTATTTTTCTGCGCCTTACAGAATTTATCCAATAATGGTGAGATCCCCAAAAAGCTATCTCGTACATAATTAAACTTTCATAATATTCCCTGTAGACATCAAGTAACCACTCTTCACTCTCTCCATCACCCACCTTATCATAGTTGGGAGGAAGATAAAATGATGACTCGCAAGTAGCCTATATCTACAAGGTCGTCTGACATGACTGAACCATCAAGCTGACATTACAACCTTCGGTATCGAGGGAAACGAAGTAGGAGTAAACATATATCTGTTGTCAGGACTCATTTGATTCTGGGCTATGGATGTAGATATGCCTACAGTGCTTGAGACGTTAGTTATAAATCAATTTAACCTTTTCCACTCGATTATTTTTACCTGTTTGCTCCCTCAGCTCGTAATATTATGACATATTTTAGGTAGTAAGAAGCAGTTCAGTATTTGTGAGGTTTATGCAATAATTAAAATGTTATAAAATGAATTTTTAATCTTAAATGTCTATTTTATGTGATAGAATGAAACAAAAACTTAAGTTAACTAAACACTTTTTTTTATTATGGTATGATGTCCTTCAAATATTATACATCACCATCACCACTATTTACAGTTTGGCCTACTTGTACAACACTGTCACTTTCTTAGACATTTTCTAAAGTTGGAAAAATTATTTCATTATTACTATCACCATCTTCACTTAATTCACCATTGATAAATCACGTTGTAATTGTTATATTACTTCAGCATCCGTAAGATTTGGACTACTATGAGTTGACTGTCAAGTGTTAACTAACAAAACATCGAACTGAAGGTTAGAATAAACAAGAAAGAATAACAATAACATCACGTGATATTCCAGTTGTAGTTTATTTAATTTCCGCATGATAGCAGCACGAATTGGGAACAACGATAACCAAACAAAACTTGCGTAATTGCCGTGTCGGATGTTGTCTGACATACAAGTGGAACGGCTAAATTATGATGTCGGACAGCGTCCAACATACAAGTTGAAAGGGTTTAAACATATTATCAATACAAAATAATTTGTGTTTTTTAAAATAAAACATTACTTTAAGAAAACTTTACATGCAATTTTATAGTAATACAATGTAAATCGCCTAAAAATTAGTCTCTTATATTATTTTAACAGAGAAAATCGTATGCAATTATAAGTACAAGTGTATTTATTCTATCCTTGTCCAACCATAATTGAGCTGGTATCTTATTTCTATCAAAAGGCTTAATTTTTACATAATAAATTTGTTTTAATGTGATGTTGGTAAGTTCTGTCAAATATATAAAGGATGATTGTGGTTGCTTGTAAAAAATGTTTTTGATTCTATTCTAAAATAAGTAAAGAAATGCCTCTTTGAATAGCTACAAGACTGTGCTATATATCATGATCTATATAATCTTCAATAATGGATTTTGTTATTTTAGGATTTAGAAAATTATATACGTAATCACCCTGAAGCAAGATTGTCCCGCCTTCAAGACCTCGGGAAGATGCTGGTGAAGGAAAACGTTATGCCACAGAATGTCCAGGCAGACGTAGACGTAATTACAACCCGCTGGACTCAACTTAGTCAGCAGGTACCAAACGTGAATTTATCAGATAAGAACTTATGTGAGATATGTATAAAATATGATTTAAATATCACAAAGGCTACTGATGATTTAATGGATCAATCCTGGATTCAAAATTTTAAATTTATTGTCAACATAAACTGATTGCTATAAATTAATTCTCTTAATGATTGCAAGATATGTAAAATATTTGTTTACTTAACAGTAAAGTTTAAAAGTTATTTAACCATTTATTAGTAATTAAGTATTAATGAAGATATTGAATTAAATTCATATGAATGATTTTAATTTTTTAAAATGTTTTAATATATTAAGAAAACAATTTAAAAACATTTTAGCTATATAAGTGATTGAAACCAGTTTTAAATTAATTTATTATTATATTGTGTATGAAACAAACTAATTTTCTAGTGATATACAGTTTTTAACAAAGAACGTTTTGCATTTAGATTAAATTTATGAATTTAACTATATGATCATTAAAAGACATTGTTAAATGGTTATCGCACAATTAAAATGTTTAAGACAGTGTTAATTACCATTTCAGAGTGAAATAGTCAACTTAGAAAGTGTAGTTGGAAAACTGTCGGTGAGCAAATAGGCTTGCATTAGTCAACCGTTTTGAAGCATATGTTGTTTTTACATGTATAGTACGTTAGCTATTACATTTAATTTTGATTTTCATTACTGTGGTTAAGGATGCATGATGCTTTTTTTGGTTTAGCTTCCAAACATTTTAACGGATGGCATGTTTTGGCAGAGATGGTTGGTTGACGATGCATGTATTTAACAGTTTACAGTTAACAGTATTCACATCTATTTAAAGGGAACAAGTAGTTATCAAACAATGTTTAATAACCGTTAACAATGGAGTTTTGGGATTGAATCTAGTTTTATTATAATGCTACACCTGTTGTAAGATTTTTATATCCATCCCAAGAAAGTAAAAGGAGTTTATATTTTGTAAATTACGTCTCCAATTAAATTTTTTGTTTATTAAACTCTAATAGAATATGTAATCAAACCAACTTGTGTCAATAACGCGAGGCTCATATTCAAGGTGGTAAATTATTTCCTCCATTTAATGTGACTACATTTTGTAATACATTTAGTAACAAATTCTCTTTAGTCTTGGATCTGCAAGTCTAACCCTTGAACTGGCATTAATCCACCTAGTGCCAGGCTATATTTGCCAAGCGCACTGTGATTAATTTTTTATATTTTTTTCTGTGATTGTATCATACATACCAAGCCTTATTATATATCATTTACTTACCTTCATTCAGAACAATTTTCTTGTACACAATATATGAAGAATAATCTTTTTGGATTTTCAATATTTGAATTAGCACCTCGTACATCAGAATGCAAATTTGGAGATAGCCAAAATGTTTAGTAACTATACTACAAGTAACTATGACAACAACGCAAGATGGCACGGACGAATCATAACACAAACTACAAATAACCAGTTGTATTCGCTTCAATATTGTTAGTATTCGATCGTTCGGTATATCAAAACTATGCTCATTCGATGATTCGATTCATTGGGAGTAGTACTACGGTATATAAAATACATTGCGATACAATCACAATCAGCGAAGTAATAAACTAAATAGTGACGTGATGTTTTATTCGTCTCGAGCTTGATGCTGGCACTGGAAATACCATTAAATTAGTCTCAATCAAGACAGTCAGCACTCTGAGGGTTAATTTTTCTATACTGCCAGGCCATTTTTCGCGCATTTGCAGAAATTAAAAAAAAATTAAAATAGTAAAATTATATAAACCTAGTTGTATTTGGTATTATTTTACTCACAATAAGCAAGGCTATTTTATAGTGATAAAATATTTCACTTTTAAGTAAACAAAATATTTTAATATCACCCGATATCTTGGAAAATGGTTTTTGTAAACACAAAAAGGTTGCGAGGTTATCTTAGAAATATTATAATACAGCTAGATTTAGAGTTTTAAGATATCAAACAATTTCTATTTTTTATCTAGTTTTAGGAAATATAAAGATATTGTATATTATTTGGGAGTGAGAAAGAGTATAATTCTCTGTAAACTATACAGTATAAAACTACTGTATGTAGTACAAAACATTCAACAATTTGTTACCATGGTAACAGTATTTTTTAGAAATTGCAAGAAATATTAGGGTAATCGCTATATAATTATAATTAGTACTAAAATTTACAGAAAAAATTTATTTATAGATTAACTATTGAGTTTATTGCCTTAATTATGCTTATAAATGTAAACTAAATCTAACGAGGCTTAATTTTTCAATCTCCTAACAAATACACTAAAAAACACAACATCAATTAATAATTCACTTCACATATCACTAGAAACACTTCACAGATAATTCTCATACATATTTACAACATATAACATATACTCAAATTGACATAATTATATAAAAATGATAAATTATATAGTAAATGGAGTAGAAGTGACTCAATATTGTTATTGTTGTTTTCCGCCATTTCTTTCTTCTGAGAAACAAAACAAGCATATTTCTACAAACAAGAATTTCTCCCGATTGCAACGGTCTTTGAATGATGCTGATTTCGATAATAGATATACTGTAATAAATGATTAAGCTGACTGGTGGTAACCATCGGTTGGTAGTACGGCAACACCCTAAGTGATGGAAATTCCATCAAAGTCTGGTTCTTGGGTTAAGATATGTGTCTGATTTGCAGGTTTAAATAGGAATTCATTGTAAATTCAGGTTCAATTCATATTAAAACGTGAAAATAAAGTAAATCGAATTGTACATATAGGGTATATGCTGTACGATTTTATTTATACGTTATGTATTTCAAAATTTTGTATGGTTTGTAAATTCTATACATGCAATTCTTGTATGTCAAGTTCAGACATAGATTATTCAAACTGCTGACTGTCTCAGTTGAGGCATAACAGAATAGAGGACATTTTATTCTATTTTCGTCCTCATAGAAAATGCTAGGTAGCATCTCCTACTAAGCGAAGTTTTAATAACAATGCTAAATTAATAAATTACTAACATTATAATTCTTCAAAAGTTATCTTTAGTAAATCTTTGGCAGCAATATATCTGTGATTATATTGAGTACAGCAATATATCTGTAATGATTGAAATCTCAAGCTGGTTTCTGATTAACTGTGGCTTTCGCCTAAAAGGTACAGCTTAGATTGTTCTCATCGTCTTAGGTCAACTATTAACAATTTTTAAGTCTTTTTGTTTGATATAATTCTGATCTATAAAATATTTAAAAGTAATTCAGCAATGAACTTAACTAATATATTTTTTAGAGTTGATTGAGTAGGAACTATTATTTGTGACGCTTTCTAAAGGATATTTTCAGAAATGGGTTGTTAAAATACAAAATTATTTGGTGATAAAATAATATATTTTCGAATTAAATCTATTTAATTTTTCTGGGTTGGCTTTGATGATAAAGTTGACTTACTACGTAATATATAATTTTTCATAATCATTCATGACAACCATAACCACAGTCTATCATATTATCATTTTGGGAAAGAGTGGAGATCTTTTGTAACAAATATGTATAGTCTAAGACTAAAATCAAATCAAAAGTCTTTATCTTACCTCAGCTAACATACCTATTGTAAGAGTTGGGTTACCAATTCATTTGAACAAGAAATATCTTGTAACTTTTATTGGGAAACATAACAACATTTGGTATTGGCTAATATGTAATATTTAATTTCTCAGATCAGGGATAAAACATTTGATTACATTGTTGGAAGTGACTAAACTTAAAGTTTCAGTATCGAGTCAGTACCAAGCTGTATTAAAAAATATGAAATGTTTTACTGATTAAAAAATTGCAAATATTACTCATATTGACAAAAATTGACCTTTTTAAAACAGGTTTAACTTTGTTTTCCAGTAATTTACATTTTTTAATTATTTTTATAACTTTATTTGAAATAATTTCACTAATATTGTTGTATTTTCTTAATTGTTAGTAGGGTAAAAACTCAAATAGCCCTAATAGAAATTTGTTTTTCTTACTAATTTTCAGGTAACTTATAAAAGTAAATTATTTAACAATGATTTAACAAATATTTCTTGGAAGTTTGGTAAATATTATTAAAACCTTCAAATGAATGTTATATTTGAATATTACTTTGAGGTAATATCATTATAATGTTTTATATAAATAATAGTCTTCAAAAGTTAACTGTTTGTAGAAATTAATACTAACTAAAACATTTTTGTTCGGAACTATAAAAATAATGCTATTGTAGGATTTGTTTATACTCTCTCACAGCATTTTGGTTTAATATTTTTATTATGTTTCATCATTACCATTAATAAGTTTTACAAGCTACCATTCATCTAGTACAAACCATGCATGAAGCAAACGTAATAAATCGCTTGTTAATCATAGTCGTAATTTAGTGGCTGAATCTGAGGTCATGCTTCTTTTCTTCTGCCTCCTATTCCATTGCAATTTCTAGGCTAGGGACCGAACCATTTTGCTAGAGGGGTCAGTTGCCGAGGCCCAAAAGCTGGAAGGCCAAATTGTTCTCTTCCAAGACTGGCTTAGTGACGTGGAAGCACAACTAACAGCACGAATAGACAACGATTTCACAGCAGACGATTTGCCCGATGATGTACAGGTGATTTTTTGAAGTATTTTAACTCATAGGTTATGATTCAAGGTAAGATTATGTTATAACTGTATCTTTACCTAGTAAAAGTAATAGGTTAAACTGTAAAGAAGACTTTTTGGTGAGTATATTGGTCAATGTGATTTATTCTTACAATTGTTTAATACCTGATACAATTGAAATACTAATTTACCATTCCTTTAGGTTTTATCAGCAATTTTCATCCTCTCCAGTTCATCCAGGATGCTACTTCAGGTGCTTGGTGCCTGCATTATTATTGCAGGTTTCCAGTTGCCAGTTTAGTCTGTCTCTAATCAGCATGAAGCGGTTTTACAAATATTTAGTGAGGAAGTATAACGATTTGCAGTACTAATATTTGGCAAACACACAAAGCAATAAATTATGAAAATAAAGAAGATAACATTAATATAACAGTATATCAATTTTTTTTCCATATTATACTGTATCAGATTATTTTTGAACAAAATGACCATTGCCTAGCCTTTAAACAAAAACATTGTTCATTAGAATATTTATATTTTTTTTCTGACCCAACAAAATTCAATAAGAATAAATAAAGTAAACATTTCCCTATCTCCAAAAAATTTTTGGTTTATGTAACTTTCTCTTAACACTACATTGACGATTCATGACTACTATTTAATTTTTTTATGTTTTTGCATGAATACAATGCAAATTTATATTACAATTGAGTTCAAACTTGCAAGTCAGGTAGTAGTTTTGAAAAGTGCATTTTGGATTAAGACATTTTGAACCAGTAATAAATGACCGAACATTGAATAAGACAGTCTGCTTGGATAGACTTAGCTTGCATAAGACATCGATAAATAGGGCTATCAAGGAAGTATCGATAAATGGATCACATTACTATACACTACTGCAGTGATCCTTCTTAGAGAGGTTAGATCACTTCCTTAGAGTTAGTGAGTAGGGCTAGAAGGCTAGGTCGAACCATGGACTATAGAAATAAATAGACTGCCCAAACCAACACAATTGCTGTAGATGTGCAGATTCACTGCTATCTAACGGTGGTACTTTTCAAACAAGCGCTCGGACGACTATTTGGTGCACCACTAGCTCAGCTATTAGTCACTTCAGCGTGTGCTGGATAGAGGGAGACTGCTGACGCTACCTGTGAAAACCTAACAGAACTAATTTCCCCAAGTAAGAAAATTAGCTTCACAGCATCCATATGAATGGACAGTCTTCTATTTCTATAGTCATTGGTAATACTTCAGTGCTTTTATTTAGAAAAATGTGATTAGATTAAATTTATTTTAATCTACAATGTGGATCCGGGAGAACTAAGAAATAGGACCAAAGATCCCTTTTACAGATCATTTTGTGCATCAATCAGTCAAATATAGATAATCTTGCAGAGGTAATGAACTGTAAATGTGTTTATACAATAGAAGTGGTGTTTATATGTTTTACTTATAAATTAAACATCGCAGACTATTAATGATTGATGGTGGTATGGTCTCTCACATTGCACTATGATGCTTGCTTGTTGGTATGTTGTGGAGCGAGGGATATGGTAGTTGAAAGTGATTGATCTTTAAGGATGTTTTCATCCCTAATCATACTATTGCCCAACAAAATTCTCGTTGTTGTAAATCAACAGGTAATTTTGTTGTACTATTATCTTGTCTAAAAACAGTGTTACTGGGTGATTGAATGGGTCTATTTGTGCAGTCAGAAGTGTGTGGTCGGAGTTACAGCTTGTGATAGATATTTTGAAGATGAGTAAATGTATCTTAGTCAGACTCAGTTAGTGCCAACTATTTTTGAAATAATGTCAAAACTGAATATGAAAAGGATAATTTTTTGATGTTATGTTTATCTTTTCAACCCTGCTTTGTAAATAAGCACTTGTTTTAACCCTCATTTAGCTTTTGTGAAGACTAACTTTATTGTTTTACAAGTTATTGGTTTTTATTTTTGCATTAAAATACCACACACCCAATTTGAGAAGTAATATACATTTTGCTATTTTGTACTCGGAGAAGTTGTTTCAATTGCACAGCCTCTGACAATTTTATAAATGTATACATAAAATCTCATGAATAAACATGCTATGGTAAAATATTCGTGTCACTCACTGGTATTTGTTTTAAGTATAGAAAACAAAATAAATAAAAAAATAACCCTTAAGCAGACTGTACATTTTTAAAATACTATGATTATTAAATATAAAGTTTGTTTATTAGGCATAAGTGTAATTTTATGTTCCGTTAATTTTATTTAAAATTAAACAATTGGTTTTGTTACTGTATTAATTTCAGTTGTGTGCTTTTTTGTTCTTGGGAGTTCTTTGTGGTTATTTTCTACAAATAACAAGCTTATCACATATAACATGGATATGGAAATTATCTTACCATCCTGTATTTAGTTGCTGTCAAGTACCTTTACTTCTCTATTCTGTTTATATAAGACAATGCACGTATGTATTTGTAATTTGTAGGTTCTAGTTTTCTTGTATTAACTTCTGTATTGTAACTTCTTGATAGCGATTGGTCGAGGAGTTTGAGACACAAGCTCGTACTCTGCAGGAGATGGAGGAGCAAGTACGCAGCTACAAGGCAGCGGGGAAGCTCGAAGCTGCTGCAAGGCTGCATGAACAGATGATTCTTCTTCAGGTGCTCACAGTTGCTTTTACTAGCTTCTTTCTTCCCTTTCACTCAGATAATATGTTAATTAATTTTTTATTTCGTTTTTTTAAACTGCAGTTTTTATGGGAATATTGGTGACATTTTTAGTAAATGGGAGATTTTAACTGTAATATTTAGAAAATAACTGATTAAAAATAAAGCTATTGAATATACTGGCATTGTGGTGAAGTGATTAGAGATACAATTGTTAAACAATCATCAGCAGAATTAAAATTCAACCAGACAAAAATAACTACTTTTTTTAACTTTAAAGATTGTATATTATCGCCAGTTGTCTAATATAAACTTGTTTAAATTATGCTGATCATTTTATTAGTGGTAATTTAAAAACATATTTCTTATATAGTTTTTCATAGTTTAGAGAAAATATGGCCAGGAACTAGTAAATTAGGAATTTATAAAACAAAATGTATTGGCAGAGCCAGGTGACGATTTTTCTGATCAGTGTACAAAGGGAGGTTTCAAGGCTAAAGCAGCCTTGCCAACACTACAAAATGAAAGTTCTCTCTCTACAGAAAGAGACTCTGCATTTCCTGCTATAAGGTTTGGGTTTTGTTTGATTCATAAATCACCATTCATAACTAACAGTAAAGTCTTTTTACAAAAGTAATGGGTCCTATATAGTCCAGTCTTAAGTAATGAATTTAATTATTTTTCAAACGTTAAAAACTTTGTATATAATTAAGTTTATCTTTCAAACTCCAGGAACGATTTACTGAGATAGCTGAAAAGTTTGAACGATTCCGATCACCGAGCAATCTGGAGCCTCGTCTGGGTCGAGCTATGAGAGAATTGCGGGGAATCGAAGAAGCTACTTGCCTCCTGGAGCTGGCGTCTGAAGATCCTGAAGGCATTCAGGGCCAACTCACGCATTGTAAAGTGAGTGTGACTTTTGTGAATCATAAAATAATTTTTACAGAACCATTTAGGGAATATTGATATCCAGCACTCGTTTATGTTACAGACAATGGTTAAACTAATGTTTTCATTTATTTGGTAATACACAGAAAAAAGATTTACAAACAGATTTTAAAGATGCTTTAGAATTGATACAATGGTTAATTAAAATGTTAGAGCAAGGAAATGTTAAGTGATTAGTGAAGTAGTATCTTTGAATTAATATAAAAAATAAGCAACAATATGCTGAATTGAATCCAGTGTACTTTTTCTCCAGTAACACACTATTTTTATACATACTATTTCTAAAATATTGTTGTTTTTTTGTTGGTTTAGCGCTTCTACCAGACGTTGAGTGACATCAAGTCTGAAGTAGAGAGTGTGATCAAAACAGGACGTAAGTTAGTTGAGGAGAAATCTGTTCCACAGCATTACACCAGCCGCCTTGATACTCTCAAAGAACTCTACAACAAGGTAAGTTAGTTGAGGAGAAATCTGTTCTACAGCATTACACCAGCCGCCTTGATACTCTCAAAGAACTCTACAACAAGGTAAGTTAGTTGAGGAGAAATCTGTTCCACAGCATTACACCAGCCGCCTTGATACTCTCAAAGAACTCTACAACAAGGTAAGTTAGTTGAGGAGAAATCTGTTCCACAGCATTACACCAGCCGCCTTGATACTCTCTAAGAACTCTACAACAAGGTAAGTTAATTGTTTTATAATTTAAATTAAAGGTCCCTTTATATTTTATAAATATTGCGATCTCCAATATATGGGCAAATATTGAATAAGACTGATCATAATAAATGAAGTTGAGCAAAGTCTTTTTTAAAAACATTGGCTGACTTTTTCTTATAAAATCATTACACACTTACTAACTGGCTTCTGGGCAATCAAGAGTCACTAGCTGAAAAGTTTGTTTGGGAGGTCCTCTAGAACATCAATATTGGTAGACAGTATGTTTTCTTTTACTGTTGCGCCATGCCACCTCATTCAGGGACGTCAAGGGGGTGCTCCACCCTTTTCACCCCTCCCAACCAACAGTCTCTGAAACTGTTATAGGGCTGTTATCTTGATATGTCTACTTTTAAAAAACTACTCAGAGCATTTTTTAAGCTCTGTCACCTTTTCATTATATTCTTGAAAATAACACTGTGTAGCTGTAAGTTGTACAGTCAACTCCCGTTTATCCATGGAGTTGAGTGGCGGAGCTGCCACGAACAATGAGAATTGCGGATAAACCGCTAACTGGTTAAAGGAAGGCTTATAAAAGCAAAACTAAATAGTACTGTACTGTGTTAAGTTTCATAATAGGATTTGATTAAAAATGTTCAATATATACTGTGTGCTTACTATATTTACACCTTCTTAAAATAATCTGTCACTTGCTTCTGTTTCTTTGTTTTGGAAATGAGTCCCTTAATTCGAAACTGAATTTTACGTAACATCAACTTTTCAGCTAATAGTGCGTCTTCCTGGTCCTCTAGGTAATCTAAAAGTTCATTCATGTGATTCCATGCTGCTTTGTGAGTCACTTGTCCCTCAGGTACAAGCTCTGCTTCTTTCACAACTTAATTTTCATCTCTGTTTTCTTCCCGGCATTTTTGTAGGATGTGTTCATTCTTTAAATGCTCAAATCCTGGGTCAGTAGCATTGCAGTTCAACCATTCTTCAAAATTTTCTTGTTCAACGTTCTCTCCCCCAGAACGGAGTTAAATAAATTTGTAAGTTCTGGTAGTTAATTTTCATTTTCAGCTGCTTCTTCATATTCTTCAATCTTCGGTAAAAGTTTTCTCCATGACTTTAAAATTGTTGAAGAGCTTCCAGAATCTCAGGCAGACACGATTTCATATATGCAGCCGAGAATAGTGAGTCACTTCCAAAATTCTTATAAGTTACAACTTTCTTCAATTTTCGAAAGAAATAACTTTGTACAACAGTTTCTCTACATGGATGCTATCACGCCTTGATCCATATGCTGAAATACTGCAGTCGTGTTGGGGGCAAAACATATGGCAAAGATGTTTCCGTCAGCGTACTTGAGCACATGCGTTTCAGTGTGTGAAGAGGCATTGTCAACCAACAAAACCGCTTTTTGTGGAAAATTATTTGCTTTTAAATGTTTTGTACTTCAGGTACAAATTTTGCTGGAAACCACTCTTGAAACATTTGTTTATCCATCCATCCTTTTCTTTGGTTGAAGTAATCAATATATAGTTTTAATCTTAGAACTTAGGCTTAAGCGGCCGGTGTCATAACTAGAATCTACAGTTTCCGGTGACAACCGCGTCAAGGTACTATCTACAATATTTACAAGATGACCAGACGTTTCGCCCATACTGTGATGTGGCATCCTCAGTGGTTTCTCTGAGACTGAAATCGGCAAGTGACCTTCCAGCTTTATAACTTTCTAATATATAGTTGTTCTGCTTTTGTTCCCTTAAAAGATCTAGGTTCATTTGCCTTACCAATCACTGTCAACTTTAGCTTGTAACTTTCTGTAACATTGCTGCATGACATAATAGTGATCCGTTCTTAGCTGGATTTATGCTCCCTGCTTTACCTTCACTTTCAAAAGCTAGTATTTGAGCTGGAAGACATTTTCAGAAGAGCCCTGATTAATTTGCGTTGTAAATTTGTTCGTAACTTATATCATTTGCAGACAGTAACTCTTCTAACTTACTTTTAAAATCAACAGCTCTCTTTTTACGATGGGGTTTGGGAACCCCATCTTATTCATGTGTGCCCGAAACATCCAGTTATAAAACCAACCACCCTTCGGAGTTGTGATCTTGCAAGAAAAAGAGCTTCAGCCGTGTACGATGGCTCCAACAGGACCTCCTTTGCTTGCCTGTTATCTAGCGTTGCCTCACAGGTCTCTGGTGCTTGCCAGAGATCCATGTAGAGGTAACTCTCTTGACGAGGTTATAAGCAACCCTGCATGACGGCTCTGGGCCAACGAGACCTTCCTCAGTGCCTCTTCTGGCACAGTGGTCTGCCCTCTTGTTTCCCAGTACCCCAGTCTAGGCATCCTATTCGAACACATCTCTAGAATGTCCGATTGTAGGATGCTAGAGATTTCGGTATGCTTACTGACATAGTGAGCTTGCCAGCATCCGCTGGTCTAGAGCATATATGCTGCAAACCTTGCCTCTCCTATAGTAAAATTATCTAGGGGGCGGACTTAGCAGTACCTCCATTGCAGCAGTGGG
Source organism: Stictocephala bisonia (assembly GCA_035578905.1). NCBI lineage: Eukaryota > Metazoa > Arthropoda > Insecta > Hemiptera > Membracidae > Stictocephala > Stictocephala bisonia. Next base: position 3,505,021 of record JAQJVL010000003.1, read on the forward strand.
TGTACCCTTAAATGCCCCAATGATTCCCAAACTAGCTAACCGCCTGCACCTTGGTTAAGTTTTTTACAGCAGTGACTTTTTGGACCTTGGGCCACCAAATAATGGCTCCATATACAAGCATCGGTCTCACAACCCTCATATAAAGCCAATGTACCAACTGAGGGTTCAGTCATCAAGTGCATCCAAAGGTACACTTCAGCCTCATCAATGTGGTCCAAGAGCGGTCTATGGCGTGGGTGAGGTGTCATTCCAGGTAAGTCTAGCCATACACCCAGGTACTTCCTTAGACATCTGGACGCAGTTGCCAAAGATTCATGTGGAAGAATTTCAAACTGTGTGTGGAGTAGAGAAATTTAATAATGCTGAATAAGAAAAAGGAGGACCACTGCTCTACATGAGCAGACGAGAGGTAACGTAACAGAAATAAAAGATTCAGAGAGAATTGACTCACCCTAGAGAGGATGTTCTCGAAAGGAGTACTTGTTACACTTCTGAGAGTCCAGTCGAGTTGTTCTAGGAGGTTGACGAAAGGCAGCGGAAGCACGTATGTAGCGAATGTCCAGAAGACCGACCGCGCACAGCACAAATGAAGGTTTTGGATGTCTGGAAATGAGTTGAAGAGACCAAAGACCACTGAATTTAACGTTAAAGTGAGTTGAAAATTAAGAAATAGAAAAAACTCTTAAAGAATTGAAAAAAAATTTAGAAAACAAAACAATTGATTAAACAGTTAACAATTGAGTAACAAGAGCAAGAGAGACCCTTGAAAGAACAGCTAGAGGTGAGTTGTTGGACAAAGAGTTGGACTGTGAGTGAGGCTCACATGGTCGTGTGGTCCTTACCTGAGGGGAGTCGATTTGGGATGACCAATGAGAGCTTGCGTATGAAATGGGGTGATGTGTATTCTTGAGCTAGATAACTCCCTCTCTCCCTCTTGGTTAGAGTTAAAAATAAATCAAATATTAAAAATACACGATATATCACATATATACAATTATTCTATTACCTAACACTGCGATTAGGTAGTATATGGCTATAATTCTTCCTTTTTCCACAAGTTCTCCTCATTACAGATAGTGCTCTCTAGTAGTAATGTTGCCTCTCTACAATTTAACTGATGGTTTGGTGCATATATTCTCTATTTAAACAATGATTAAAAACGACAAGCACTGCCTGTAATTCGTAGCTAACGGGTTAAAACTAAGATTTGGTTTAGGAACTTTAGTGCTTCCTGTCTTTTTGGATTAGCTTTATATATCAATATTTGCTTGGGAAAATTTCAAATTTAATAAAAAATGGACATTTTAATAGCAAGCATATATAATTGGTATTATTGTTCTAGTTGGGACTGCAAGTGACTGAGTCAATGTCAAGCCTAAATGCGGCTCTGGAGCTTTCCCGCAGTCTACAAGCTGACATTCCAGCACTAGCAAATTGGGCAGAGAGTGTTGAAGTAGAGTTGGACCAGGTGGAGGCCACACCACACACAGATAGAGACATACAGGCAGAAATCAGTTTTGTCAAGGTTGGTTAATTTAAGAGTGTGTAAAATTTGTATTGTAAGATGGCTGTTTTCCAAACTGACAAGTCACCACTGGGAAGTCAACAGGCCCAGACCCAGACAGTTCTATAATAGCCATGCACTCTTACTGGCTGTGGGCTAAAACACGATTTTTACTTAAACTGTTCAGTTGTGATAAGTTATATTGAAGATTGTACTATTTTTAGAGGCCTATTCTAATGGACCATAGGTTGGTATTATGAGTTATTAATTAAAAATCACCAAGAATTACATTTAAAATTTATAATATTTAACTGTAACAAAATTATATATATATATATATATATATATATATATATATATATATATATATATATATATACTAATTTTTTTTCAAAAACCAATGTATAGTTCACTACAAGAGTTTGTCACTTATCAAATGACATCTCAAGTGTTGTGATACGATGATTATTACGGGCTGAACCTTGAAATAGAAAACCCGTTTCCTTGTCGTTTTCAGAAAGCGAAACGGCCTCTTTAGTTTTGGTTCGGGTTTTGTAGGCGGAATTGATGATGTTTAAATTAAAATTGTTGTAATTTTAATAGACTAATGCCTATTAGGTTTTATCCTTGATTATATGATTACTTACAAGTAGAGATCTCATCTAATAGGAATATTAGTCCCAGTAATTTGGTTAGTTAGTAAGATCTGCCACTACAGCAAGTTTTAACTGCATATTATTTGGAACTACTCTAGCGCTCCACTACTATACTCCAAAACAGCTGATAAAAAGACACAACATTTACTGTTAGAAGATAAATCTATCTTTACATACAAAATCAATTATTTTACAGTATGCTGATATATTTTTATTTCAAATATTTTGTCTAACCTAAGTATGTTACTTTCAAGTTTATTGCAATATTTATGGCTAAAAACTGTCATAAACAACGACAGGTGTATAATCTCATCTAGTAAAGTGGGTATAGTTACACCCAGTAGATTGGCTGATCCAGTCTGCTGATATGTTACCTTATCTTGCCTATTGCGCCAGAAATATGTAATGCATACATGGCGTGTTAGTAAACAAGTGTTAATTTTAAGTAAAACAATTGTTCCTTTTTATTAGTTTTATTTTTGAGTATTGGGTAGCTTGAATATGAAATTTATGTAGCTTGGGGGGCATTGAAATAGGGATCATAGACTATCTTGAGGAACATTAAATAGGCGACGTTGTATGGCTTGAAGGGGCCTGGGATGTGGCAGAAAAGGTCCCTTTTTCACAACTATACACTGTGTCCTTAGGATGAATATTTTTTTTAAAGGATATATGAAATATAATAAGTACCATTAATACCGTCAATGTCTCTGGTAGTTCATTAATGGCTTATCAAGCTTATCACTAATTATTTACTAGGAGAAAATATCATAACATTTAAGCTCAATTGAACTGATAAAAAAAAGTGAATACTATATGATCCTATCACTGTTCATGCATAATAAAGAATATTGTCTACTGTACAGATGATTTTTAGCAAATATCTGACAATGGGCGCGTTTAGCTCCATAAACGCAAATTTCCATTCATCGCAGTTAATCTCAATGATGTCATTGTACATCTCTCTTTCTTGATTAAAAAAAAGAATCTCTCTCTCTCACTCGAGTTCATGAATTATGTTGAATGCTTTTTATAATTTAGAGGTATTCAGTGAAGAACCATCAAACCTTTGAACTCGTTAAGGCATTTACTTGAAATAAATATACATCAGAAATTCAACTATGAATTATTATACAAAATATAACATAAATTCCAAATACGGTGTCGCCTTTTAATAATGTTAATTACCTGACGATCATTTTCAGAAGTTCACTGTCAGAGTGACCTTGGCCAAGGACACACTAACGTTGCTCCACTTAACCTAAGTTCTTCAAAGCAGCTGGAAGCACTTATTACCCACCCATACTCGCAGAGTGGTAATGACCCACCCACCCACCCATACACATGCAGTGGTAATGACCCACCCGCCTATCCATACACGTACAGTCGTAATGACCCACCGACCACCCTTACACGAACAGTCGTAATAACCAACCAGCCCACCGATACACGTACTCTCTCTCTCTTCTGAAGAAAACGCCAGTGGTATCAAACATTTGTGAGATTGTGTTTATTTTGTGTTTGTTACTACTACTCTGGTGTTAGTGAACTTGTCTTTTAAGGTATTTCTGATGTCCTATCTCTCCAATATATTGATTAAAATAAATAATTTTAATCAATATAAATATTGAAGTTGAGATAGAGTTGATATTGGTCACTTAATATGTTCAAATTATTAAATTTTCAATAAAACCAATACATTTAAATTTCAACTTTTATTGAATTAAGTTGAAATTTAAATGTATTGGTTTTATTGACAATTTTATAATTTCAACAATATAAATATTGTTAGAGATTTATAATATATCAAACCAAGTTAATAAATAGGATTATAAGGACTATGAAAAAAGCTGGGCAAGAATCTTATGACCTTAAACAGTTTTCCTTAATATGCCACTTGTAGAAAATTGTAATAGTTTTAACAAAAATGTGAATAATTCACCTAGGATTATTTTATCCGCAGGACACTTTGGCAGAATGTGATAAATGGAGAGAAAGGAAAGATACAATAAAGAGCAACTACAGAGCATTCGCAACGCTTTGTGACCCTGTTTACTTGGAAGTTTTAAAGGAACGTGTGAGCGACTGTGTTCGTAAATGGGAGCGGACCAGAGACAAACTGCTTCAGGCCCAAACTCAGTTACAGGTAGAAAGTCACTTATTTTATCTATTTTATTATTATGTATCCTTTTATTAAGTATTTACAAATTGAGAAGAAGTATGATTGGACTCGAGAAATGCATTAAAATTTCTTTTACCTATTTTGAAATTATTTTACATAGTTTTTAACACCTTTTGTAGGAACCATTTTTAAAATTGTCCTCTGAAAATTAATTGTGTATACGTTTTAATAAACATACTCATTTTATAAAATTCTATATCAAATGTTGTTTCTTAAATATGTAACATTAAATGATATTTTATCATTACTATTACCCTGAGTAACTTTGTATTCCAAGTTTTGAATATTATGTTTTTAATGATTTTTGTAAATTGGTTTTGATTGCATGGTTATTACAGTTTAGTTACAGCTGCTTTTCACTTTAAATAGCATGAAGCACCAGATAACTTGTACAATTTTTACAAGCACAATCAACTATTTTCTATCTTATAAAACTCTGACTAACTGTTTCTTCATAAATGATCTGATTTCATTTTTCTTCACATGGATTAGAGGGAACTTTATAAGAGATTAGTTGGAGAATTAACTCAACCATACTTATTGGGGTGACAAGTTTATTAGCCTAAATTCAATTTTCAAAGCTATTGACTGATATGCATGTTGAATATGAATTTAATGTCATGAGAATCAGGTAATGGCCTTGAAAATCAGACCCAGAGTTGAACAACAATAATAAAATAGATATGACCACAAACATTTTGGCACCTCAAGTATTTTCTTCAAGTAGTCAGAGGGACACTTTTTTTATTTATCTTCCCTAGTAAGTTTGCTAACTCTTTTCCAAGGAAGTATCTAACACTTTGGAGTCGAAGCTCGGAGAGTGCTTGTTTTTCTAGTCTTAGTAGTACAAATGCATCATACACTGTCGGTGATGAGTGGTCTGAGGCATTACACTTTGGCCAGGTGCAATGTCGTGGATCGAGAATTTGAACCCAACTGTGGCTGGTGACTTTGTAGAGGCACTGGTCTGTGGCATAAATTCTCAATCCCATATTGCTAATAGGTCCATCTTAAATAAAGGTATCTGGATTGGTGGTTAGAAATTGACGGAATCAGTGTTTCTATTACAGTTGATGGGAAAAACATGTTTTGCAATTTTTTTAATACAGTAGGAGAAGGACACATTTTTAAAATTCTTTGGATGGCCTGTAATATTTTTTTATATTGCTTCATATGGAAATATATTTCTTTAATTGAAAAAAAATTATATTCCAAATAACAAAAGTTCAGTAGGTGACTTAATCTATTATTCTACTATTTTCTTGTTAATTTTATGTACAAGTAGAAATACAACAGGCACTTCTAATATAGCATTAAAAATTCAAAGAAAATCACGAATTTGAAATAAATTAATAATATAAATATGCTCTGATAATTTATTGTACCGTATTTAACTTATAGAAGCAGATTTTATTTCTAATATCGTGGCATCGATAAAGAGGTATTACTAGAACGTATTGTTTATTCATAGTACGCTAATTAGACAAGACAAAACAAACAAAATTACTAATCTAAACTTAAAAAATATTTACATCTTTGAACTATATAAAACTGCTTGAAAACCAACATTCTCGGAGGAACAACAAACTAGCTGTGGGTCCATACTGACGGTGGCGACAGTTTTGCCGCTCTTTGTGTAAAGTAACAAAAATTGTATAACGGCGAAAACCACTCTGAGTGGAACTGGCCTTACTGTAAACATAAAAAGCCATTGGTAATCTCCTAAACACTGTAAGCACAAATAGTGTGTGAGTGGTTGAAGAGAAAAAAATGTTTACATTTTTTTTCAATCAAGAATGAAAAAATGATTGAGGAGCCATAATATTGTACTTTATTTGTAATCTTACACTAGTTTTTTTTGCTGAAACAATGTTTGTTCAATTTAAATTCATATTGGTCACGGTGTTGGCTTCAGTTTTCACATTCACAATTAACTGAATTGTTTTGCTTGATCACTTTGGTGGTATATGGAAACTGGGTAGACCTGCTAGAGATTGTGTGACTTGTACAATAATAGTTTTTGTGTTGTAATATTTTTATTTAAGTTTACTAAATTGTGAAAATAACTTTATTGTGCAATTTACAGAACTGCAATTTTCAATTTTTTTTTCAATCATAAAAAGTTGCAATTGAATGCAAATTTAACGGACACTTTCCATTAAATTCATGCTCAGACATACAAGTTGCACTGGATACGAACATTTGTTTACTTGATGGGATGCTTTGCTGTAGATGGTAAAAATGTCTTTCTTGATAATCTAAAGTGAAATAGAAATAAAAGTCTTTTACATTCCAAACATAACCTAAGGCTATTCAGAACATTACCTTACTCTTCAGTAGGTGACATAAAATATTTCTTCTATCACATATTTTATGGCACAAGAATTAAGAACATAACTGCTTTGGTGATGGGAAATTCTTATCAGCTTTGGAATTTGTTTTGCTTCAAGAAGCAGAGCTATTTACCTTCACCGCTATCCTTTGCACAAAAATACCAAAAACTAATAAATGCATTTAAAAATAAACTGGGATTATACCTCTTTGCTTTCAGGGCTTTACCAAGGTCTCTAAATCTATCTTGAAGCCCAGTAAAACAATGAAAACCGTTAGGATAAAGGAGCCAGATGATGCGTCAGACTCTGAAGACGTATCAGTGAGTTCTTCTAGGGAGTCTTCTGAACCAAATTTTAGTTCAGATCAAAACAAAGTTCAAAGTCCAAAACATCAGATTTCAAATAAGAACATCAGCACGAGTCATGTTGTTGAAGGAGAAACACATATGAAATCGATTTTGAAAAATGATTCAGCAACTAAAGTTTTTGTGACAAGGATAGAGATGGAAATACCAAACCAAAGTGAACTTTCTGTAACTCAAAGTTGTGGAGATAAAAGAGGAAGTGTATATGAAAATGTAGATACCACTGAGACCTCACATGTCATTATTGAAGAGCCTGAGGATGATGATGAAGACTATGAAAATGATACTTTCCATCTGGCAAAAGACAGTGCGCTCTTCTCACAAGTTTCAAGAAGTACAATAATAACTTCCCCAACAGTAGTTAGCAAGCAAGAAGATAATCCATGCAAAGTTGTTGAGGTTAAAGCCAAGGAGATTTTGAAAGCGTCAGTAACAGAACAAGTTGTCTTGCCAGAGAAGTCTGATCATGAAGGGCCCCAAACAGTTGAAATTGTAGAACTTATTGATGATACAGAAACAGAGGCTGAATCCTCAGCTGCAGATACAGATCCAGAAGACAGGTGGCCATCACCAGTCACAGAGAGAAAAGTGGATGGCAGCCATAAGCAGAGAAAGACTTGCCTAGCTCCAGGTGAAATTTTGGCAAAGCGTCAAAAACTAGCTTCAGACGAAGCACTGAGGTCAATTAAACTTACTGGTAGAAATCCTGAAGCTGAACCAGAAACAATGAATTTGGATGATGAAAATGAGGAATCTGGTAGAGATTCTGAAACAACAGCATTGCTTGATGCGGCTGGAGCATCTTTAAAAAAGACTTTAGGAAAAGAAAAATCCCCTCATCTAGTTTTCTCTCATTCTGTTGAACCTACCAAAACTCCACCTCCAACACCTTTTGAACAAAATGAAAAATTAACGTCGCCTCTGTGCTTGGAAATGACAGACACTGTGAACAGAGTTGAACAGGCGACTGTAAAGACCTTTGATAAAGAAATACCAAAAAATCAGACTTCAGATTCATCAAAAGAAGTAACTCTAAGGAAGGAGGTGGAAGTTTCAAAAACTTATCAAATAATTGGAAATATAAAAAATCCTGGTGATGATATGACCAGGCTAACTGTCCCTACAGCTGAAGACAATGATAGTTTTTATGGGAGTGATAAAGAAACTGATGATGCAGTATTGTTCTCTGAAGACGAAGGTCATGTAGATTTTGATGACGATACGTCAAGTTCTGATAATGACTTTCTATCTTCTCTTTCTCAAGAAGCCGAAGATGCTTGTTTGAAGGTTGGTAGTTAAGTTAGGCTGTAATTTTAAAGTCTAAAAAGTAATTTATTAACCACTCAGAATTGTGTGAATGTGAAAACTGAATGTTTTACATATTAGTACTGAATCTTTGGCTTAAAGAAAATCGATGTTTATTTATTTATGTTTAGATTTATGAGTTTTCTTGTATCTGATTTGCAGAATTGAACATGAAATTAATATTAGTAACATAAAATTAACTCCCAAAATGTATATGGTATTTTTCTTGAAGCACAGTTTTTTTAGTCTTTTATACTTTTTTTTCTAAATTTTCAATTTAGAAAATTAAAAATTTAAATAATTGAAGGTGAAGTTGTGATTGTAGTTGTTTGGTATTCAGTGTTTGACCCGTGTAAATTCACAAAAGAAATAAATAATAATATCAACAGGACATTAGGAAACTTTGTTTTCTGATCAATAGTTTGATTTCATAATCTAGCAGTCAGTATATTAATAAGTTGTTTGGAACCTGAGAGTGTTTGAAAGTTGGCTGATGGCCAACTCTTGAGTAGGCCAGAAAGTGGTTCTGAGTGGATTAACACATGGTCACAGTTGTCAGCCGATCAACATGGAATGTCAACACCAAGTATTGTTTGGTTTATATCAGTGCTTATTTAGTATTAACGGCTAAATATGAAAAAACATATTTTGGTGTTTTATGTAAATGCAAAATCATTCTGTTGTGAACAATTAATTTTGTTTCAGTAAATAGTAAGTACAGTGCATATTAAATTCTCTCAATATTAGGACATTTAAATCGATAGTAAATGTTGATTTTGGTACAAAATAAGTTTGTATTTTCCTTGGAAAATGTAGTTAATTGATATCCCAAAAATTAGTTAACGGACTGGTGTCATCAGTTGATCTCTTTACATTGTCTTCACTTACATTAAGATTAAATATTTTCGTTATCATTAACTTTTAAACGCTTAAGCTACCAAATACAAAATATTTATTTCTTATAAATTATGTTTATTAGAGAGAAATACTTATAAGCAGTGAAATAACTGCACTATAAATATGATTACATAACCAAACAATCACTTTCTGTTAAATATAGGTACAAACTAATTAATATGAACTCTCTGTTTAAAATAAGCTTTCTTATACAACAAAAAAATCAATAATAATTCAAATAAAACATTAGCTATTTTAGACAAACATCAATCAAAATTCTAATATATGCTAAATAAAAGCGATGTAAGAATAAAATATAAAGACTTAAAGATAGTATTATTGACTATGACAGGAGTTGTCAGCTGATTGTCTTATTATTTCTGTTCACGATAAAAAAAACATTCAATATACTACCAAACGAACCCATTCCTTAAGATCGACACACAGACACGTGCACTCTTACCTATACTTTAATGTGATGCAACATGCTGATTCCACATAAACCAATCATTACTTCATCTGATGTGTTCCAAAGTGTTACTTTTTTGGATCACTACGGCAAAATTTTTATTTTAAGGTGATGAACATAAAGTGATTGTCTTGAGCAAGGAAAGTTTATAATTAGTATGTTTTAGGTTAGGTTTAAGGACACTAGGCCAGGCATTGGATTGATAGGCCAGGCATAGTATATTGGAGAGTTAGGACATCAGCCTGAAGAAAGTGCCAGTAGGACAGAAAATTTGGTGTGATTTTGTGTTTCTTTTGTGTATGTTACTACTACTCTGGTGTTAGTGAACTTGTCTTCTAAGGTAAGTTTGCTGATGCCCTATCTCTCCAATAAACTAATTAGTATGTTTGCCATTTATTTAAAAAATGTATATTGATTTGATTCTTTCAAAGGGAATGATCAACAATTTCATTATTTTTTTTTTTATTTGGAAGTCTTAATTTGGGTGCTTTTTAATCTGTTTATTTAATTAGGCTTCAAATTCTGTTTATGTAGGGGAAAAGGAATGCGTACTTGCAATTTTGAAGTTCCCTTTGGTCATTATGTAACCATAGTCCTATACTAACAAGTGGTTTGCCCATGATATTTTCTCATAGTTCTTTTGTAGGGCAAGAATATCACTGTTTGTTTTAAATGTTTAATTGAAAAAATATAAAATAAAATCAGAGACATTTATAAGGTATGTGCAGTATTTGCAGCTCTTTTAATTTGCTCTAGGGATTTCTTTAAAATGTTACATGCTTTTTATAGAAACGTTTGTTTAGAATAAGATAAATTTCTTTTAACACTTTTCACGTATATTTTCAGAATGTTTCAGCCATAAATATATATTCATAAACCAAATAAAAATACTGTACATGTACATCCCACGACAAAAAAAATTAAACTAATCTTTTACAGGATGAAGAATGCAATTGCAAAATCACAATTCTCAACAACATCTAAAGTCAAATATATTCATAGAAATAGAGCCACAAACCATCTTCTTATCATAAAGCTAGCTCCGTCCATCCCCCCTCCACTGCTATAGGCAACAAAATACTACACACTAACTAACACTGGCCATTCATTTCCCTCGTTTGAATGATCTAAAGCGATATTTTAAGCCACTTCAACAGAGATTATTTAATAGAGTTCTCAATCTTTTTCCAATTGTTTACCCCTTACCAATTAAAAAAAAAAAAATAAATTGTACCCTTTGACTATATTTTAATTACTAAAAACGTCTGAGTCCCAATAATCTGAGAAAATTTACTAGAGACTAGAATGTTGGATAAAATTAAATATTAAAAATTCTTATCTTTTTTTTATATCAAATAAAATATTTCCCATCCCACTGCTGTCATAGCGCTAGGGAATATTTAGAACAACGGTAGTTAGTATTCAAACTATTTACGTAATTCTCACTTGGGTCAGATTACCCTAGTATGAAATAAAATCATGAGAATTGGTACGATTTGATCTATAGTATTTATATACCATTTAAATTTCATTTTTTTACACTAATCCAGACACACTGATAGCTATGTAGACTATGTAGCCGACATTTCGAGTACATTTCAGCACTCATCTTAAGGGGGGGGACATTGGATCGAGTAGCAGAGTGTGTCACCCTGAAGATGAGTGCTGCAGTGTACTCAAAATATGTACATAGTCTACATAGCTATCAGACACAGTTCAACCCGGATGATGATAATGTGAAAGTAATTTTTAACTAAAGAACATATAGTTTGTATTGCTTACTTGTAATTTAGATCATATACATTGACGCTACTATACAGTTGTTAACTTCTGTGAAATATAAGATGTTTTGATTTGATTTGAAACATAACATTCGCAAATTGTATACCTAGAATTTTGGAGCATCTCGTAAAACTTTTCTCCACACACCCCCAAGGAGTATGTGTACCTCAGTTTGAGAACCGTTGTAATAAAGAGTTAATTAAAATTATGTTAAGAGAGTAAATCAGGACTACCTCTTGCTATATATAATCTTGTTAAAAAACTGTCAACATTTGAAATTGGAAGACCTAACAAGCAATTACTGCAGGTTATTGTTTACCTTCTTCAAGAAAGGCATTTTGACATTAAACATCAGTTTCCAGTCTTTAAGATGTGTATCGTGAAAAAAGGCTTTTGGTAGGTTTCTTGATTTTATATATATTTCTACATAATTTCCATGATTTTCTAAACATTTTTGGTAACGTGGTAACAGTTTTTTCAGTCCCTCATCATACCATTCTGCCGCCATATTGCTTAGCCAACTCTCAACCTCTTCTTTCAGCTCATCGTCATTTGCGAAGCGCCGACCTCCAAGATGTTGTTTGAGGTGTGGGAAAAGATGAAAGTCACTTGGTGCAAGGTCGGGGGAGTAAGGTGGATGTCCAAAAACATCCCATCGAAAATCTGTGAGCAGGTCTTGGGTCTGACGAGCAGCATGTGGGCGAGCGTTGTCATGGAACAAAAAAACTTTTTTCGTTTCCTCTTCTTTTGTTCCAAAAGTTCACAATACCGTGCTGCTGTTATTGTAGTCCCACGAGGAAGGTAGTCGATCAATAACACACCTTTGTTGTCCCAAAAAACCGTCGCCATGATTTTTCCAGCGGATTCCACAACTTTCGCTTTTTTTGGTGTTGGTTCGTCCTTTCCTTTCCATACCATACTCTGTCTTTTCGATTCAGGCGTCCAATGATGGATCCAGGTCTCATCCCCAGTCACTATTCGATCGAATAAATTGTCTCCTTCATCATCGAAAAATTGTTGAAATTGCAAAGCAGCATCAACTCTCTGCTCTTTGTGCTGTTCTGTGAGAAGGCGTGGAACCCACCTTGCACACACTTTTGACAGATGAAGATCATCAGAAATAATCCTGGGGAGTGATGCACGGCTTATTTCCACATTAGAAGGCAGTTGACAAAGGATTTCGTCAAGAGTCAGGCGCCGATCGGTGTCAATGACCTTTCTGACATCTTCAACAACAGTTGCCACGCGAGAAGTGGAGGGGCGGCCGCTTCGTTGTTCATCATGCAGTGTTGTCCGTCCTTCAATGAATGATTGACGCCAACGAGATACCATTGGCCTTGACATCACACCTTCACCATAAACACTACACAACTCATGATGAATTTCAGTAGCAGTTTTATTTTTTGCTGTTAAAAAACGAATAATAGCGCGAATTTCACAATCGGCGGTAGGAACAAGTGGTGTCTCCATATTGCCTGTAGTCTGACTGGCCGATCGATCGACGCACGCGCATAGGAATTTTACAGTGCTGCCACTACGCCCAGACGCAAATACTCCGCGACTCCCACCAGACTTCTGGCACCAACAGAACGGCTTTAAAAAAAAAATTGGGTGTGCGTCGGACCACACGGTGGAAGTTATACTTCTTTGGCCATTCTCATACACCCACTCACGCACACAAACAGACAGGATATATAAATGAAATATAAGACATTGTTCAATATTATTCAATATATTTATCTTCAATATATTATACGTGACTTCATTATTATATTATACACCTATATTATCATTATCAGTAATTTCTTCGATTAAATTTCTTCGATTAACAATCGATTAATCGATAGTTCTTAAAAATTTGTTCTTACTTTTCAGCGTGACGCGGTTTCTCGACCAACATCCCATCCCAAAGTGTCTAACTATATATATATATCATCCGATTGTTAAACAGTTTATATAGCGTGAAGATTCTATTTAACCATGCCATTAGTGAGTTGGTGGAAGTAATCATGCAATTAAATTTAGACAAATTACCATCCATTGAACTGAAATGTAAGCATATGTAAGTTTGGTTACAATGCACCGTTTTCTAGGTATACGAGGCCTCGAAGATTACTACGGGTGAATATATCTAAGCATGAGGCCCATAACGCCAAAAGTAAAAGTTTGAAGCTATGTAAAAAAATTAGTAAAAAAAACTTGTCGTGCTAATTGTAATCAAAATATATACTTTACCAATCTAAATTCAGTGAAATTAATCAGTTTGTACTTTTCGAACACATGAAGCTTGTTTCAACATTATTTGTGCATTTTAAAGGTTTATTAAAAAAAGTTTGTTTTTTCCTATTATAATAATAGTGTACAATGTATGTAAAGAATTGACACATTGGATTATGTCACAGATCTTTAGTTATACATTATTTAGTATAAGTATTGACTAAAGAAACGAGAAGACTCTCCACTCATATAGGTTCCGTTAAGCCGGTTTGCCTATCTTATGAAATTTGTTCACTAAGATATATCTTCACAGGTAGTGCCAGCGGTCTCTCTTTGTCCGTCTCTCTTCAGCACACTCTAAAGTAACTTACAGCTGAGCTTGTGTACACAAAACAGTCGTACGAGCACTTTATTTGAAACCGTTCACCATTAGATAGCAGTACAGGCACATTTCTACAGCAAACGCATTGCTTTGTCTATCGGTTTCTATAATCAATGGTATAAATGTGAACGCTAGTAATTGCATTCGAACATACAGCTTACAAACATATAGTTGAAATATAAAATTTAAACTTATTTTTCATTTTCTGTGTAATTTTTATCCAGAACAATGAAATGGGAGATCATACACCAATCAAGAAAGAGGTTACAAGAAAGGTTAGCGGTGGTCCAAAGGAAAAAGCTCACAGGAAGGTTTCAGTGAAGCAAGAAGATGATATTCCTAAGATTCCTCTAGATAATGAAATACAAGAGTTTGAGGAAGCAGCTCAAGAAATGCTGGAAAGGATGGATACAATGCTTGCTACTGTCAGGGAAATAAACAGTGAATCCGACCCTAGGAAACGTTTGGAGGTTAGTAGCTGACTTTGTAAAATACCCAAACATATGCTCAATGTCTACCATACTTACATAGTTTAACATTTATAAACCTGTGCACTTTTATGATGTGTTTAATAAATCAACATGGAATTCTTCATGATCATGACTAATGTCACTGTAAAAGCATGAAATTCATCTCGATTGGCGCTATTTGAATATGAAAAATGGCATGTTCAATTAAATTTAACTGTGAATTGCAAGTACTTAGAATTGTGTACAATAGTAAATAGTAAATACTTGTATTTTTCTACACAAATTTTCATGTTAGAGATCAAATTTTACATACATAACAGCATATGCGATGTTGAACTTTAGTTGTTGCAACACACCCAATTGTTAAACAACACCACCTAAACCAAGATAATTAAAATTATTTTTGCACTGTGAAACTAACGAAACAATTTATTGATAACAATCTAGAACAATGAACCATGAGAGTAACAATCTCATCCTTCATTGTTACCAACAATTTAGTGGTCACTGCATTAGAGAAACTATTGATTAAAAAATGGAATCACATGTTTTTAAATAGGTAAATCTTTTGATTTAAAATTTGCTTCATCAAACTATTTTTTGAAAGTGGAATTCAATTTAAATTGAAACATAAAAAAATAATATCATGAAAATTATCTTCTAACCTTCAATATGAGCGGTAACTTCACTGTACGTACAAAGATTTACATCGCCTAAAAACTGAACATTAAAAGTTGTTTGGCTAGTTTTATTTTTGCAGGATTTTTTTAGATTCTCAAAACTTTCTGCCACCCCAAGTTTAAGAAGTGCAATTGTAATTAATGCATTTATTACAATAAAAATAATTAATCACAATATTAATTAATCTTTAACGCTTTATTGCACCTTTCAGTCTATTAAGTTTAGTTAATATTTCCATTGGAATTTAATATTCAACACAACTTGGACAGGTTGTGGAGAGAGAACTGAGTTGCCTGGCTCCAGATGCAGCAACCTTGATCAGTCGAGGTGATGGTCTAGTTCTGACAGTGCACGCCACACATCCAGCTCGTGCAGACAGTTTGCGGGCCTTGGTACAGGACAGGCTGCGAGCCAAGTGGGCTCAGGTCATGTCTGAAACAGAGGTAAGCATTTAAATGTTGTTGGAAATCTGGTCTAAGGAAAAATCCATAAATCAGAAACACCATTAGAATCAATCTATACTGTATAACAGGAGTTTTATAATATCTAGTTCCATTGTTAGGTGTAAATAGACTGGCAGGTACAATCTCATGCAGAACAGTTTCAAAAATTTGAAAATTCTTTCAAAAACATTGTCTTTCTAAATTGTATGATGTCTGACAATCCATCCTTTCTTTAAAATAAGTTACTACATGGAAGGCCACTCATTTCATGTTTTGTCTTGGTCATTTGTCTGTCCGTAATTAAACTGTCTAGCCCAGTTTCTCAGCCTTTCAATCATTCAAATTCAAATTCCATTTATTTGTCATACAACTATTATAGCATTGACAAAGTCATATGTACAGCACGTATATGCTAGTCAATAGATTCTTAATAAGAATATAAATTCAAAACATGAATAGATAGAAATAATAATAATAATAAGTTAATTGATTATGAGCAATTACATACCTTTACAGTTTATTTAAAATTAATTAAATAAAAAATAGGTATAAATAAAAAGTTGATTAAATGAAAAGGGTGCTTTAGGAGCTAATTATATAAGTGGAATGAATCAAAAATCAATATTAGGAATATTAAAAAATTCGTCAATAGAATAAAATGGGTTCTTTAGGAGCCAGTTAAAAAATTTATTACAGAAAGATTTTTCAGAATACTTTTCTGATACTTTTATTGCAATTCAAATGTAAATATCTATAATAGGATGACAGAATGTATTCTGGCTAAAGCATTCACTGCATTAAAAAAACCATTATAATGAAATATGTTAAGTTATTTTCTGAATTCAACCTATGTACATTTTAAGCATAGATAGTGTTATGTGCTTATTTTAAGGTACCACGACCTATCAACATTTTGTAAGTATTGCTGAAAGGTAAAACTCCATCTAATGCAAACAATTTTTAAATAAAACAATTAATTTAAATATAATATGATATGAAGCCATGATTAGAGTCGAGAACCCATAGTTAATAACTAACGTATGTTCTAGGTGAGAAAGCTGCAGGCTCAGCAAGCTGAGCACCTACTGAATGAGTACAGTGACTTGTCAAAAAAAATAATCAGGTGGCTGGGTGATATTTCAGGGCGGTTAGAGAGAGCCGACAAGGACGAGAAAAGTATCAAGGTATAGTAGTAACAGTTACACTAATGTTAGTATCCCACTGGATTGTGTTAAGGTGGCTGTTTCCCTCCATGAAAAACGCCGAAAACATTGGTTTCTATTTCAACGATTCGGTCCATAATAATGATTGCGTCATAGTACTTGAAGTGTCATTGGATAGGTGAAGACCTTTGGTAGTGGACCATAAACTGGTTTTTATTAAAAATTGAGTATTTATATACTATTTTCACACTTGAATATTTGAAACTGTAAAAGTTGTTGTTGATGATTTTACATTGAAAACTCAAAATATCAACTTATGGGCCTTTAATAATCGTACAGCTTTCACGATACCTCATTATCATAGTAATAAACACAATTTTTACAATTTAAATAGAACAGCATGTTTTAGCTCACTGATGGTAAAATTGCATTGCTACTATAGGGCTGTCTGGGGCTGTCAAATTTTCAGCGGTGGCCTGGCACTTTGGGAAATGGCTACCTTAATGCAGAAGTGTGTAATTTATGTTTGTACCGTTGTAATTGAATATTAGTATAATACTTTGTTGATATTCATAGATTTTCTAGTCTAGTGTTTCACATGTCTTGTTCCTTTATGAGCAGACAGTCTAGTCTATGAGATTAAAGTAAGATAAATGTTTCTTTGTACTCTAAATTTCCTTCCTGTCAAAAGTTAATCTAGATTGTAAAACCAAACATTTTCGGAATTGATCATCTCTCTCAAACTAACAATAGCAAATGTATGTAAAATTAATCACTAACAATACACAGCGTGACATAGTGCTGTAACCCAGCTACTTGGATGCAAAGTATTGTGGAGATTGTGACAAAACTTGGATGATGTGTTGAAAACTTGCTTAATTTTTAATTTCTGTATAAAAAAGTAAAAGGAACACTAATAAAAGTACTGATCATTTGTCCCTGTTGATTTTATCAAAAATTATTATGTGAGAATGAAAATTACAACATAATAGGCCAATACAATTAATTAACTCAAATAACGTATAAATTTTGATAACTTTGGAAAGAACAATGGCAAATGCATAAAGAGTACTTTCAAAGAATACAAAAGTAGATCGGTTCTCTTTATTTTTGAAGGTAAAAGTTAAAATTGTAATGAAAATATGTATAAAGGCTTGCTAAATGTTATAATGAAAGTCATAACAAATATTTAGACCAATCAGTAATTAATTATTTAATTTTATCTTGCTATTATGATTTTTTTAAACAGTAAACCCCTTTTATAAAAGACCCTATTAAAATAGAGGCAGAATGGGAATGGGTTATACTTTTCTGGAGTAAGAAATGTTGTACAGGGTGATAATTAAGTCTCAGGACGACTTTATAACTTTTATACGACAAGAGATATCACAACCAAATTTGGCATACCGTTACTAGTAATAGTGAGCTACTTTTCTGTGTTCATGGTGATCAGATGTCATCTTTGGGGGATGGCTTGTTAGGAATAAGAAGAAAATCTGTGATGGCAGCCTATGTTGATTTGTACACCATTTTAGAGGTCTAGGTAAACTAAAACAATGCCGCAAACCGGACTTCAGAAGGTTGATCCAGTCGGAAGTAATTGCTGTTCAAAGTTATAAAATGTTTAGTACATTGCACTCACGAATAACAAAAAGTTACAAGTTGAAGAGAGTAATTAGGCCTACTGTACTCCTTTAAAATTAGGTGTTCAAAATGTTCTCTGTTGGCCGTCTGGCAATGTGCTAACCGGTTATAAAAGCTGGCTACTGCTTTTTGTATGTATTCTTATGGAATAGCTTGAGCTTACTCTACTATTCTTTGTCTAAGATACATCAAATCTGTAGGCTGAGTTTCATATACTTTGTCTTTGAGGTAGCCCCATAAATAGTAGTCCAGCGGAGTTAGGCCAGGGAACGAGCCGGCCACTCAATCGCTCCACGTCTTCCAATCTACCAGTGACGGAATACTGAATCTAAGTATTGCCTTACATGAACACAATATTGCGGCGGTACACAGTCTTGTTGGAAAATACATGTTTGGAAGTCAGCGCCAAGACTAGCTTGTAGAGCAGGAACTATCTCATTTTTGAGCATATCTTGATACTTGATAGCATTTAAATTTCCCTTTAAGTATTCCCTAGCATATATTCCCTTTAACTTGTAACTTTCTGTTATTTGTAAGTACAATTTACTAAAATTTTGTAAGCCTTTGAACAGCAATTTAAGTTCGGTTTGCGGCATTATTTTCATTTTAACTAGACCTTTAAAATGATGTACAAATCAACATAGGCTGCCATTAAGGATTTTCTTCTTATTCCTAATGGGCCGTCCCCCAAAGATGACATCTGATCACAATGTATAGAGAAAAGTAGCTTACTATTACTTAATTGTCACCGTGTATATTGAATTTCTATGAATAAATTTCCTTCCAACTAACCAAGTTGCAATTTACATGTTTATAGACAGACTACTCAGTAAAAAAATATTAATTTTATTTTCCATCTTATATTATATTCATGAAATGTTCTATATAAGTGTTCTACAGAGTTGCCTGTTTTTTATTACAAATTACTATTAAGTGTGTGAGGGTAAAGGGGAGAGACACAAGTATTGTTTGTAGGTTTGATATAAAGGAGAATGAAGAGAGTGTGGGATGTTGTGGAGAGTTATGGATTTAGAATGTTTAGGGGAGCTTGTCATAGGCTTAAGTACATGGCAGTGCCCACTTAGGAGACCTGATGTCGGTCGAAACGCCGCGTGTTGTAGATCTAACACATGATCTTTCCGTCACATTAGGCTTAAACTTAACGTGAGGCTTAAGTAGTTAGGCCGTTAAGAAAGTTTATGCAAAATTATTTGTTTGCAGATTAGATGAAAGGATAATTTACCTAGGCGAGGACAAGTTGATTTTAGATTGAAAACTACTGACCTGAAACTTTTGTTATTATCATTTTTGATTCCAGGACTTGGCTGAGGAAATAAGTTCGCAGAGGCAGGATATAGAGAAACTGAAGAAGATGTCATCAGAACTGGAGATCCAGCAAGTGCGCCATAGTGGTATCGAGTGTGTGGCTTCTAGCTGGCAACGTGTGCGGGCAAGCTTGTCTCTACTTCTCAAGGAATCACAGTCCACATCTCCAGTGAGTTGCGTTTCCCCCCCAAAATATTTGATTGATGTCTTATTTATGAAAATTATAATGCATTCCAAAGAAGAACAAAACCAAAAGTGATAAGAAGCATACTTAATATTCCTCATTTTACATATTAACAGTCGTAAAGTTCTCAGTACCCAGATGGTTTTAAAGCAATGTTCAGTGTCTAATAAGAATAAAACTCAAATAGCTAGTATGATAGTCATCCAGGTGGTTTTAATGACATGATAAACAGTCAAGCTTCTTTGATTAGATCCATGGTATATGTGAGACTTAACAACTTTTTTAGGAGTCCTTTCAAGCTGTTTGTCATGAAGTGGATGAGAGGGCTTGTGTAGTTTTTGTTGTAGGCTGGATGAGAGGGCCTGTGTAGTTCTTTGTCGTAGGATGGATTAGAGGGTCTGTAAAGTTGTATGTTGTATGATGGACGAAAGGGTCTGTCAAGCTGTAGGCTGGATGAGAGGGCTTGTGTAGTTGCTTGTCAGGGATGTATGATAGGGTCTATCAAGCTGTGTGTTGTAGGCTGGAAAGGGCTTATGTAGTTGTTTGTTACGGGATGTATGAGAGTGTTCTGTCAAGTTTACTGCACTATCCTCACCATTGTGCTTCTTCTTTACTTAAATATCCCAAGAAAGGTCATTGGATGGATGAGAGGGTTCTGTCAAGTTGTGTGTTGGAGGTTGGATGAAAGGGTTCTGTTAAGATGTGTGCTGGAACCTGGATGAGAGGGCTTGTGTAGTTGTTTGTCATTGGATGGATAAGAGAGTCTTTCAAAATTTGTACTCTAGAGGCTGGCTGATGGACCTCTTTCGTTATATTGTGAGTAAGGTTTAAAAAATCACTACAGTAGAGTCCAGATTGATATGGTTGAACTGGTGTTCAAGTTACCAGGATAGAATTAAACAGAAGAAAAAGACAGTAAAACTCATTATAATGAACTAATAGGAAGTGAAGGTTGTCCGTTATAATGAAAGTCTGTTTATACCACCGGCTGTTCATTTGTCATTGGGCAATTAATTAATTACACTTTCTAAGGAATAGTTGGCCTTAGTTTGTAACAATGACTACATTCGCTCATGTACACTCGTACACTCATTCGAAATCCATATTCGCCCATATCTTGACGATCGACGTCTTATGAATAAATAAAAATAAATAAATAGTAAATACTTATTGTGAGGGTAAATGAATACAATTTGAAAGTACAATCATTAAGTTGGATATGAACATGTGGTATATATAAAATATTGGAGTTAATGTGTTAGACAGTGACCCAACTGGCTATAAAAACGTCAACACCAGATGATTATCACATACTACCCACTACCAGCCATCACTAATACGATCCCTCCTTGCTGAGTGAGGTTCCATGTTGGCGTTGGCTAGGCGATCTGCAATTTCACTTTCTCAAAGGTGTGAAGGAGGCTGACAAATTAGTGACCCTTCCCTCCGTACGCACACTGGCAGGCCCTTTAAAATAGGCCACAACACTTGCCTAATTCATACATTTCAATAAAATTGATAACAAATATAATATTTCAAGTTCAAATATAATATAATAATTCACCCCTTCTTACTAGCAATTTGGGTGGATCGATGGTTCTAGATATCACACGAGGTAATCCTTGGTATACTTTCTTTGCACTGTAGTTTAATAGTCAATGATCTATGTTGAAACAGCAAACATAATAATATAATACGAGGGCTGTTCAGAAAGTAACCTCCGTTTAGTCACTGTGTCGGAAGTAGAGGGGTAGGGCCGTCATCAAGTGTTGGCGCACACTGCAGTTCAGTGGGCATCCAGCTGTAGTAAAGTGAATGTTGTCCTAGCGCTAGTTTGTTTTCAGTCACTTGTCAAAATGAGTCCTGCAATAGAAAATCCCCCGAAGTAAGAAGTGCGTTCTGTTATCCAACAGTATTCGGCAATTCATAGAGAACTTTGTGCTGTGAATGGGTCAAATGTAATGAGTGCAGGAGTTGTTCGGGAATGGGTTTGCGCATTTAAAAGTGGCAGAACAAATGTCCATGACGAAGAAAGCTTTAGCAGGTCGTCTATGGTCACTGATGATCTGGTTGAGAAAATCAACGCAAAAATTTGTGACAACTTACTCTTCACCATCTCAGAACTTTTCTAAGAATTTCTACATATTTCCAGGACTGTTTTGTACGAGGTAGTGACTGACAGGTTAGGCTGCCGAAAGTTTTGTGCTCGGTGGGTACTGAAAATTTTTTCAGTAAACCGTAAAACTAGAATGACAGAACGCACATCACACTGCGCATTAGCACTCATTTTGAAAAGCGACTGGAAACAAAATAGCGCTAGGACAACCTTCACTCTAGTATGGCTGGACGCCTACTGACCTGCCGTGCGCGCCAGCACAAGATGGTGGCCCTACCCCCGCTACTTCCCACACAGTGAGCCGAACAGGTTACAGCAGGAGGTTTTCTGAACAGTCCTCATATTTGGTTTCAGCAGAAAAATATAAGGATTACACCAGAGATTCTTGGCTGAAGAAGTAGATTCCATATAAGAGCTTTGATTATTCTTAGAGAGCCTTTCTGTTTAAAGGAAACAACTGCTGTGTCTGAGGAACTACTTGACAAGGCCAGTAAACTACGTGACTCAGTGGCAGCTGTCAACAAGAAGTTGGCTTCACCGCCCCTCAATGGAGCTGACTTTTCTGATTTTCTCTTCCAGGAACCAGCTCTTAAGGTAACAGTGTTTTCCTGTTGTTAGTACAAAACTAGTACTAACAACAGTATAGTACTTAACTCTATACTGGGTGTCCGGGCTAGAGGTATCAAAAAATAACTAACTCATGCGATATAACAATAAAACTTTTATTTTAAAATAACATTGTTAACATGTTATAAATACAACTAAGAAAGATATTTTATTTAGTAAGGTTCAATGTGATCACCACAAGCCGCTGTCACGAGGTGCAATGAGTAATCAATCTCCCGCCTTATGATTGTGTTAGTGAGCATTTCTGGCGTTATCCTCTCAACTGCAGCCAAAATCCTACGGTATGGTTTTCCTAAACTTTGTTTTTACAGTAGACTCTCGGTTATCTGAGGTAATTGGGACCGAGACCTCCTCGGATACGTAAAAACTCAGATAATACGGAGGTTATGGTAAAAATAATGTAAAAGCCATGAAAAAAGTATAAAAATAGTTTATTACAAGAAAAAACGCAAAATAGTGTAAACGTAGTTACAGACCTCGAAAAAAGAAGGAACATCAGGTTATGTCTTTTAAAAGTTATATTACCGCAGGATGACAATAAGTTGGGAATAATTATTCCCAACTTCCATTGTCCATTCTAAAATTGTTCCATTGTTCCATTTTAAAATTCTACAACAGTTGGTAAAAACTACAATACAGTAATAGAATTTAATGGTAAAGATCTAATGTAATGTCCATAGGAAGCATTGTGGATGGGCAATTTCCTGTAACGTTACATTTGTTGACAATGAAAGCAGAGTATTCCATAATTTTTGTTAACCGATCGCCCAGTATCATTGTATCACCTTTCGTATTTCATCTATCTATGGTCCACGTTAACACTGAATTCACGTCTTGGTTTTAAGTGCAGGGTACCGTACAGTTCAGTTACCAAACAAAATTATCTTAATTTTATCCTGTCACTTAACACAATCTGCATTACTCTCTTAATAGTGCAGGGAACCATTCAACATTTTAACGAAACAAAATTATTGTATCAATACCACATATTTGTGATACACATTGGTGACGAAAACACTGATTGATTCATCATTTCAATTTCGTTATAAGATAAGCAACTGTTAAACATTTACCACTCATCAAAACACCTGAATAAAATAATGAACAATAACAGTAACAACAATAAATTACAACAATATTTCCAATACTGTATTGTAAAATCACAAAAGTCAACAGACTAAAACAACCACATTTAGTGTGAGAGCAGTCGACTAAGCCGATGGTGACAGGTGGTGATGTTTCATGAGTGAATGCATTTCAGTGGGGAAATTATTTCTATAGTAGGGTACAGTAGCATAAATTAATCTCGTGTAGGCCCTGCAGCATCTTAAGCACCAACAGCCAATGTTAACACAGATTATTTGTCAAACAATTATATGATGTGTCGGGCTATAGTTTTCTTCTTATTAATAGCTTTATGTTTATTTTTCGTCTGATGACTAGCTCGGTTAACCCGGAGGCTTGGTTAATCGGGGCTCAGATAACCGAGATTCTTCTGTATTCTTACGTGGTAAACGAAATCTTTGATGAACCCCCATGCAAATAAATCTAGGGGTGTAAGATCTAATGATCTTGCCGGCAATGTAATTGGCCCTCTCGTACCAATCCAACGACCAGGGAACTGTTCATTGAGAACATTCTGAAGATCACTGTAGTAATGCGCTAGGGCACATATATAAAAACACTCATCAGCTTATTCAACTAAAAGAATATTTTATTTGCTCTGCATGTTACCAATGTAATATTTTCCTCCTCGATGTTAAGCATATTTTTTGTTTCAGGAGATTAAGGAAGAACAAAGCCAGCTAAAATCACCTGTTGAAGAGATATTAAAAGAAATAAACTCTGGAAAAGATCTACCTCAACAACTGAAAAGATCATTAGATATACTTTATCAAGATTGGCATCACTTGAATCATGCCTTGAAAAAGAGACAAAGGTAATTTTACTTAGAAAAAGGTAATTTTACCTAAAGCCTGATATTCTGTGAGGCATTACTTTAAATAAATAATTTAACATGCTTTTAAAACGATAGATTTCCAAAATTCACTTGATTTATTTCATGTCGAAGACAATCAAGCCATAAGTGGCTGTCTGCCCATCCTGCACAAGTGTATAGTATACATTAATGCATCACGTTAAGGTTTTAATTTAGCCTATGGCCCATTAACCATCTTTCCTAAATGTAAAATGATGCGAACATTTACAATATTTGTTCATGTTAAATAAAAGTAGGCTTGTCATCATTGATCAGTTTAAGTGTGACACACTTCTTATACTGTAAAATAGAAAGCATATTTACTCTTTAATAAATTGTTATTAAAAGAAAGGCAATGAAGGGTACGGCAGGAAATGCAGATTTCAAGAAGATGCTGATTCAACATTGTGTAAAAAATAGAGAATTCTAAGATAAAATATTTTAAATTAGTGATAGTGTTAATAAACTTAGAATAAACTGGATAAATAAATAATACTACAAATTTATTACTTATAAATACTGCATCGTATAATAATAATAGTAATACTTTATTTTTCGTAAACTTAGTGTACAAAGTATTGGTGTATTTTCTCGCATGCGCAAATAAAATATGTTACATGCAATGTATATTAATCTTTCTGGCCTAAAGGCTATTGGAAAGATGAGCTTTATTTTTAACAGCTATAAATTATGGATTCATAAAGTATTAACAATGTCAAGCATCATGGTCAAGACCAAGTCATACACATGCACAATGAAACATAAATATAAAATAAGAAAATCAATGCTAGAAACTTAATAAATCAGTCTAAACTACCTGTTAACCAGGAAGAAACACAAAACCAGTTGTACAATAAATGCGAAAGTAATAGTATTGAAATTAAGTTTAAGTATTAACACGTTCACTGCAACAAATTATTTATCTATGGGCTAAGCTAAAAAAAGTGCTCTTAATTTACTAGTTTAACTAAGCATAGTTATAATAAGAATATAAATTATGTATACTTGTAATGATAGGCCGTAATTATAAAAAATAATCAATAACGTCCGTAGGCGTCATTAGCATACAGCATACAAAATCGTGTGTAGTTTGCCAGCCAAAGTCGCAATGCCCATGGGCGTCAGCCGCATATAGCAAGGTGATACAATAACGCCTATTGGCACTATCTAAATTTCTAAATAACCTCTGCCCAGTACGCTCCAAAGTTATAGAGAATTTAAGTAGATTCAGTACCTACAGTGGAAGATATACAAGATAAGGAAACTATCCTCAGAACAGAATTGTACTAAGTACAATTAATTAAAAAAAATCTGTTTCTAGTCTTAAAAGAAGGTGTGACATATATTTATTTAGTATTAAATAGAGTTTTCTTCTTGGTGACTTGCTAATAATTTATTACATCTACTAAGAAGCTGAATTACTTCTCAGTAACTTTACCAACCACTCATGCTTCAACAATTTTACTTCCAGATTGAATACATCTCTCAATTTCAATCTACAGCATCCATTATTTTAGTAATTATTTTAGTAATTAGTCTTTGCACATTTTTGATAACTTTGTTAAGCCCTCATATTATGTGATGAGTATTTGAAGAAATCTTTCTAAAGCTAGTTTTAATTCATAATTTATTTGTTGTATTGTTTATTGGAATGGCCTACGGTTTACTAGAAAGGCAAGAAAAGTTAGTTTATTTGCTTGATGGTAAAAAATGATTTCAATATGACAGATGTTCCTTTACTCTCGGAACTGTCTGTTAAAAAATGTTCTCTCAGATCAGGTGTCCAGTACAGTAGGCCACACTTGTTTCTACGTCAGCTCAGTAGTCGAAAATCTGCTAGTGACCGGTAAGGTCGGGTGGCCAACTGGGTTGGCCACGGTTGCTTTGTTTACGAGATCGGCAGCCATGTCACTCTCCCGTTCTCACCAGGTCGGAACCAATTTTGAGATTATTCAGACTTCTTGTGATTGCACCTGGTTTTTTAAGTTTAAATAGTACATATTTAATTTAAACATTGAACTGAATATTTGTATTGAATATTTAAAATATGGAGCATTACATGGTAAAGTTTTTATTATTGTATTATTAGTATAATATATTTAAAAATAATATTGAGAAACATTGAACATTTTGAGTCATGAAAAATATTTTAAAACATTTTTTCACTATTAATTTTTATTTTAAACTAGCTGTACCCACCCACTTCGCCGGTCATAATATTGAGTTTTGATTGTATCATTGAAATGTGCAGCAACCTTTCAGTTTACATAGTATCCAATTTACAACAGCTGATGTTTTGTGTAGTTTACTACTGTACTCAATTATTTTTAATTTTGAAAATTTTGCCTACCACAATTTTATTCTATTTGTTTTTATTTAACAGCTGTTAATCAAATAAATCAATCAATTAATATAGCTTCACAAGAAATCAAAACATAAAAATATAAACAGTTTAAAAAATTAACACATGGTTTAATTTAATTTTGACATATTTAAAACCCACAGCTGATATTCTTTTTATATTTGACTTCATGCATCCTGCTATTTGATTAACATTGAAATTTTGAAGTCCAAGGGACGGAGCCTTGAGGGATTAAAGAAATGGGAATAGGACATAAACCTTCCCTGGGGTATATAGAACAACTTCCCCAAGTTTCATGGCGATCGGCTGGATGGTTTGGTAGCGCATAAAGGACAGACAAACATACATTGGATTTTATAGATATAGATTGCTATTTTTCTATTTTTAACTGATAATTGAAATGCCTAGAATTAAATTATATAAGTGACATAGAAGTATAATTAGTTTATAATATAAAATAATTGCCATATTAGCGGCTTCTCAGCGGCCTGATTATCTCTATGTACAAGTATCATGCATCTTAAAAATATTTTACGTCTACTTTTAAATTAAAATAAAAACAAGTTCGGTTAAAATAAAAACGTTTTAATTAATGAAAGAAACAATTCTGGAATTACAAGTTTTGTAATAAATCAGTTTTTGAAATGTTGCTGAGTGTGATACTTTTCGAAAAATATACCTGGTTAAAGACCTGGATACTAAAACGTGAACTAAATAACCATTATTTACAATTACATACAGTATTTTACAATATAATAGAATATTTATAGTAATTAATAACACTCAAGATACACGAGGATAAAATCGAGAGATAGCCTAGACTCACAGCCAATATCTGACACACAATTGGGATGTCTACACAAAGCAGAAACGGAAACGAATGATACCAGCTGGTTAAATATAATCCTGACATATTTAAGCAGCTGTTAAACATTTAAAAATATTGCTGAAACAAGTTATACCTAAAATACAAAACATATGTCAAGTGTCCAACAGAGTTGTCCATCCGAGTGTGTTGGAAAATCATTGCCGGCCATCACAGTTAGACAGCCGATCCCAGCAGATAACGCAACTAAAACTTACCTGATCTGAGCGCGAACATAGTAGTGGCCACTAGACTTAGATATTCAATCTCAGAGGACACATTTAGACGAACACTCGCTGAGCTGGTGGCAAAATCGTTATGTCCAACTGGGTTGGCCGTCCGAGGGGAAAGTTTTAACACTCCCAGCGTCACCTGTCGAAAAATCGACAGCAATCGCGGCGCCGCTGGTGATACCTGTCGATTTTTCGACAGCATGTAAGCGTTTAGAAAATACGATCTCATTTCGTCACTTTATATAGTAAAACATTATATTACATATCAAACGACAGAGGAGATCATACTCTATTTCATTGTCGTTGGTTTTCTACTGTTCTGTACAAGGATAAAAAAAATCAGCTGATTTATACTAAGCTCTAGTGTTGTTGTCAGTGTTTTGGTGAATGCGACGTAGTAAGTTGGGTTATTGTTTGTTTACTTGTTATGTTTGTACAAAATGGGTGACGATTTACGTGATAAATCCAGTGATATAAGAGAGATATTAGAAGAAAATGATAGTGACAGTGGTAGTGACATTGTAGCTGAAGACTTTCCTTCCGATAGTTCCCTTCTGGACTTTTCATCGGGTAGTGATGAAAACTACGTTCCTGACTTGGACGATTTAGAGACTTCAGATGCTAACGTACGTCCTACTGATGATGATGATGATACACCCATAGACCCTGGGCCCTCTACCTCTACTCATATACATATACCTAGGCCTAGACAAAATAGACGAAATTTATTGTGGATAAGAGTATACCCTCCTGAACCAGAGCAGGACAAAGCAACCTGTATATAGTTCAGTTTTTTAGTGTAATTTTTCTTTTGTAAACAATAAGCCATATAATGTATATATTTTCTTTTTGTGTATAACATTCTGAACAAAACCTATATCTTGGATTTTCTTTTGATTGATTTTTGGATTTCAACATCATGGTGTCAATATAGAAAAAAAATTTCAAATTTTGGATACTTCTGCATATAATCATGGAGAACATACACAATATACAAGATATGTAAACAAAACTATTTTTCTAAGATTGCCTAGGTCTTCTAGTTTCCATTGATATATAACACTTGCTATTTTCAATTGTTTATGTATATGTTATACATTTTTATGTATAACTCTGCGAAGTACCTAAAAAGGGGCCGACATTAAAGGGTGAAGTAATGGACGCTGGGAGGGTTAACTAAGGTTAATCAATCAATCATATATTTATTTGCAAATTCATCAAAAAATGGATAGAGAGCCAATGAAAATTCTAAAATTAATGTAATAAAGTTAAGTGTACAAGCTTAAACTTAAAACCATGGAAAAGCAAAAATCTGTTTGAAATGGAATCGATAGACATTTTTGTAAGACAAATATTGTAGGATAAAACAGTGAAAATATTAAAATTAAGTGTTTTAAAATTAATTTTGTTGTATAAATTCTTAATTCTTAAAACTTTCTCTCTGGAGACAAGCATTTGAAAGAACTTACTGAAAATCAGAAATGAGGTAACTTTCAACTCATTTCCTTAATTTCACGTTTATTTTCCTTTATATTATATCCAATAGAACTTGTAACCAAAAAGTAAGTAAATAGAAACGTTTGATCAAAATAAAATCTTATTAGTAGTTTTATGATAAAGGCTGTTGCATGATAAAGCTTCATTAATATGTTCCAGCAAGTGGCTCAAGTGCAGTGAAGAGAGGGAATTGTTCAACTCGGAGTGGCGCCAACTCAACGAGTGGCTCAGAGACATGGAATCCCTAGCAACCAACCCAGACAGGCATCACGATATTGAGGAGCAGGCTCTGATGAAAATCAGGTATTTTGTATTCTGTGTAGTGATGGGCTTACCTGTTCTTTTAAGTGAACCTTGATAACCGTTCCTGCTCACTTGTAAGACATGTAATTTCAAACAGTGATTCCACTGTTAGAGCTTGAGACCTACGGCCTACTACACCAATCGTGACGCTTAGAGGTTATGTATTCGAGGTGATTCCATGATATCATTAAACAAGATTTAAACTGAGAGGAATTTAAATACTTTAAATAATCATTTTATATCAAATTATTTGTATTGATTTCAATCCTAGTTTAAAAACATATACCTTCTGCATTGAAAACAAGAGAATTACTGTTTTGCAGGTTAACAAATATCAAAAACATTTTGTAGTGCTTTTTAAACTACTTTTATGACATTTTTTGCGCAGAACTTATACAGATAAGTAAATCTTACTTAAACACGTCTTAAGTTGAAATTAATAGTGAACCAAATTAAATTAATTATATTAAACTGTATTAATTTATGTCAACTAAATATTTAAAAATTCAGTTTCTCAGGAAGGAATAATTTTAGCAGACAAAAAGTAAAATATATGGTTATATTCAATGCACTTATTACAATAAAATATTTAAAGAGTAAAATACTACTTATTAATAAAAAAAAGAAAATAACTTACAACATTATAACTATCATATTTTTATAAGAATATCTTTATAAAAAATAAGATAATTTAAACATTGCTAAATTATCACCTGATGATGTGAAGAAGGTCCAAAGAGGACTTCTTTGTGACCTACTCATAATGGCTGAGCGAGATCGCAATAAATAATTTTAAATTATTTAAATAAAAGCACGGGAAAGGATCAAACTGGTTGGGCAAGTCACAATTGCTTTGTATGACGTGACACGCAACTGGTGGGAAAAGGTTGTACTGTTCCAATACTGCTCTGAGCTACTGAGCAGAAGAGCCACAAGAGCGCTGGCATAGCGGATCACTGGAGTGATTAGTGAGTGGTTTCGTTCAGAGCTGTGATCAAAGGTCGACCTGTGATTCTAAAATCACTGTGAAAAAATCACAGGTCGTGATTTCTGTCCATGACTAATTCAGTGTCTTATTATACTTGTAACTAGTAATGATTAAATTGAATCTTTGGACAACCAGTTCTACTAAATTTTAACTACAATCCAAATACAATTTAAAATCTGAAAATTCCAGATATCTGACAGTAAAATTATTAAAAATATCAGAACAAACTCCATTCATGGAACAAAAATCTTATGGATTGAGTTGTGAGTAAACAAAAATTAATTAATTTGAAATTTGTAAATTGTAATGCATCAAATTGTCTTTTATTACGTTTCCGTTGGCATCTAAATAGCGAATGAAAGATATTGGTTGTTGTAGTATATAACAAATAGCTCATTCTTGATGAAATAGCGGTATATTAATTTTTAACAGTGATCTGCTGTTGAAAACTTCTGGTCTTTTATTCTATTTTAACATCCTTTTTTTATATTAAATGCTAAGGAGTTGAATAAATCTGAGATTTTCATTTAGTTTTACAATTTCTGCCATATTTTCCTATGTATTTCTTTACATTCTCAACAACATTGTAGACTGGAGAGGAGTGTGGAGTTAGCTGGGTCAGACATTGCTGAAAGAAGTGACAAGAAGGCATCTGCTGAGGTGGAGGAGAGAGTGAGGCAGCTGAGGAAGCGCTGGATAAACCTTCTCACTCAGATAGGGGCACATAAAAACAAGTGGGTACACTGTTCTTATACAGGGTGGAAAGTAAATATGGAAACACTTTCACAACAACGTTATTTTTTCTGTAGATAATTTAATAATCTAATTTTTTTAATGATTGTGTTCCAAAAAAGTATAATTTCTATCAGAATAATTGACTTAAAACCGTTAAATAGCGGAGAAGTAATATTGCTCACCTTAGTTACTTTGAAATTCAAATGACCGCTACTCTAGAAAGGATAGTTAATTGAAGTATGGTTTGCGGCAATTAATTTCTCTTGAATAGACATTTAATTTGGTACTAAACACGACCTTGGCTTACGTTGAAGATTTTCTTTCAACTCCTCGTGGGCCGTACCCCTGAAAAGTTGAAATGTCGTTAATTGCATCAGAAAAGTATGTTCTTTGTAACCATGACCATGTAAAAGATTTCATACAAAAGTTGTGAAAGCGTTTCCATACTTTTGTTCTACCCTGTATATTGTTTCTAGGCTGACTGGTAATAAATGTTTACTTTTTGTAATTAATATACAAATTATTACAATACGGAGTAAATTTTTTCAGTTTAAACTAAAATAACAGGCCTTCCTTGTTCTATACCCAACTCATAATTGAACGTAAGAAAAGCAGTGTGAAGTTAATGTTTGAATTTAAATTGATTATTCATTATTAAATTGTACAGGTAAAATATATAAATTTAAATTAGTTTAAATTACATTAAAGTAACTTTTTCTTGTAAAATTTTTAAAAGAAAAAAGTAAACTTACTTCAAATATAGATTTAATATAAATAAAAAAAAAAAAAAAAAAAAAACACCAAAAATAATTCTTAGGAACGCTTACTTTAAAAAAAATTTTACAATACTAAAAGATAATCAACACTAATTTACTTTATAAAGAGTGTAAAGAAGTCACTAATTTTGTCATGTTAGTATGAATAAATGATGGCCAGGAACAGTGATTTGTGACCATTAAGTTAAGTTTCCGAGACAAGGCCAGTTAGTGTGATGACAGTTAGATGGTGACAGGTGACGTGATTGTATTAATCTCGCCAGAGGCATGGCCCGGTGCCAGCTGAGAGTGTGTGTTCAGTGCACGCTGTGGGGCTGGCTAGTGGACTGTGTTTCCCTTCACTGAATGCTAACATGTGGTCGTTGTTGAAGAAAAGACATTTTGTGCTTCATGTTTCTGTTTTTTGTAAGTGTTTTGTAGTTAAAAAGTAATTAATTGATTTTTTTGAAAGACATTATAACATAATAACTATATTTCAAAATTAAATCTGTTTAAAGTGAATGTGAATTAGTTCTGAGTAAACAAATTATTTATTTGAAGGTTTATTTATTATTTATTTTATTTATTCATATTATTTTACTTAGTATAAATTGTTGTCGACATTACCTCACTAGCGGACAGCTAATTGGAAAATCTGTTTATCTTACATATTAGTATTGGATTAATAACATAACATGTTTAATATTTAACAATATATGGATATAAAGCATATGGGTATAGGAAATACATAAATATAAAATATATAAAACAACAGTATTACACTATATTATTTACCTTTTTATGGTTGTGGTATCATTTTTATAATATATACTATGGGAACATAAACTTTAATCTGTAATATAATTAATAAACTATGAACTATATACTATACTAAATTAAATTATGTAACACAATATAAATGAAATACTTAAATATAACACAAATTAACAATAATCAATATAAGTTATATCATGTAACATAATTCAACAGCATAACTTAAGATATAATAACAACATAACAAGAATGACTGGAAGAAATTAACATTTAAACATTTATGTATAACCTTTTGTATTTCATATAATTTTGAAATCCAACTGTAAAACCTTATTTTCTTATTGATTATCATTATAAATTAAATAGATAAGTTGTTTTAGATTTGATTTTTTCACTATAAATTAAAAATAATCAACACATTTTAAGGAGGAAAATAGACTTGCTTTGTTAGTAAATCCACATGTCAAATTGCTGAATAGTTTTAATCAATAATGATATTTCTGTGATCTCAAATCACTTTATCATTATTTCAAGGTGGACTTCTCATACCTTGAAATGTTTATAAATTGATTTATGATCTTTATGATTTCATTCCGAATTATGACCTTTTCTATGACTATTTGAGAGGTGGACTAATAAACTAGGCATGTTAGTTGTTCCTGTAAACATCACAAAACGTGCTGGAATGTGCCCTTTTTGATTATAAATAAGATATTTTAAGCTTTTTACTTTATGATGTGGTACATTGTTACTATTTTCAACTAATCGTGAAACAAATACTGTAGAAATATGGCTGTAAAAGGATATATTATTTAAATGAACACCAACATATACAATGTACGATAAAGTGAACAAGTTAAGTTCATAGGAAAGAATTGGCCAATACACATTTGAGTGCCATTTCCTCAGATGTTTTACTGCCAATTAAAGGCTGTTTACAAATCGTAATCGTGTGCAATCCCCACCAACTGCAAATATAAAAAATAATTTTAACAAGCAAGATATAAGAGCATAAATTAACAAAATCAAAACTTATTTATTTTAAATTTAAAATAAATTTTAATGGATAGTAGTCAAAGGCCTATAGAAAGTTGTAGGTATAAAAGGTAAATTTAATATATATTAGAGAAGTTTTTTACAGACCATGTACCTCCTAGTAAAATCAAAAATAAAATATTTTAATAAAAAACTAACCCATGTCTATCACAAAATTTAGAAACAAAATATTTTTTGTCAAATATATAATGTAGATTGTATTCGCTTAGCATATTTAATTTTACTAATAAAATAATTTTGATTGACTGGAAATTTGAATAATATTTATTTTAAAACTATCAAGATAGATTATTAATCATGGCACATTTGTTCGTTTCACAAGTTTGTCTGTTTTATTAAAGGATGTTTGGTGTGAAGGAGAGTGGTACAATAGAGCAGATGGAGGCGATAGAGGCCAAAATAGCTGAGGTCAAACTCCTCACGCTGGATCCGGTGAACCCTTCAGACGAGACGGGACTGGTCATCAGACTTAGTAATATCACGGTGAGTCTTCTCAGTAATAAGAACTGTATCTTTTGTAATGTATTAACTGGAAATTAAATCGATCCCAATCAAAGAAAAAATATAGGTAACAGTTACTTAAAGTCGTTTTTTCTCGTAGAAATAAAAATATAATGTATAATGTTAACATCGGATCGAGAGGCTTTTGGGCCATTCATAAAGGATCAGTTGTTTAACCCTATGATCGGTCTCTGAAGTAAAAATAAATAAATTAAAAAGATAAAGTAGAAGCATATCTCTGCTAATATTTAAGGGGTTTTACGCTCTTGGTTGGTGCGAGTCAGTTGTAAGATTACACAAAATCTGGAAATCAGCAAGGAGTGATTTTTTATAATTTTAATAAAATCCTCGTTTAATTGTGTGTTCTTTACGGACTATCATAACTAAACTAGTTTTAACGTAGGAAATACTATATTATTCAATTACATTTCTATTAAAACCAATAAAATAAAATTTTTATAAAGCCTTTCATCATCAGACAACAAAAATTTGTGTCGTTTTCAGGGTGGCAGGCCTGTTTTGTAATAAATGCACAAACTTGGCAGTGTTGTACCTCTACTGCTACTAGGTTGCCAGTGCCGATTAATGTCACATAAGCAATGTTTTATGTCCCTACTGCCCTTTGAGTTCATCTACTTTAATTTAATTTATAGTTAGAACTTGAAGGTATATCTAGAATTTGCTTTTGGTTAATTAATTAGATTTTCTTGAAAAGACGTTGTTAGAAAATTTCAATGTTTTACAGCTAAATTAAACTGAGATATTTTTTTGTAAAGAAATAAATTGCTGTAGAAAATATTTTCTAAGTCATTATTAATATTTTTTACATCAAAGACTTTTTTAAGAGCTTATTTGATAAGTAAACTAAAATGTACAACACCATATTGTACTGTTAATAATGCAGTCCCAATAACTTCTCAACAAATTGAAATGAATTTATTTAAAACTATTTAAGGAAAAAATTGAAGTCGTACTTGAGATAGAAATAAGTTGTTTTAATATTTGGAGTAAAGTGGATAATTGTGTTTTACAAGTCATCTCTGGCAGATGCTACAAGGCAAACCTCATTTTGAAACAATGCTTTATTGAACATTTGCCAAAGTAGTTAGCTATCCAAAATAACCACTTTTGAATGCATATTTGAGTTAATGTATTTTGCAAACAATATTCAATCATTTTAACCCGACATCTATGTTTTAAGGAATGTTCTTGATGGTACACTTTTTTTTAATGAAAATTTACCTGAATTCTTGTTAAAACTTGCAAAATTAGATACTTGTCTAGAAACATAGATCTAAGATGAAGATTAACAATTAAACAACAAATTTGAAAAGTTGTGGTCTTTTTAACAAAAATTAAGTCAGCATTTTGTATTTAACAGTTTATAAATAAAATAACACATCAGTAATTAATTATGAAGAGCTGTAAATACAATAAAAACTAAACAAGCGATGGATACGCTTGGGCATGGTAAGATTGAAAATAACTTTTTGAAATTTTAGTGTTAAAATAAATATATTTTTATCTCATGAATCAGGCCATTGAGTAATTCATAATGTTACAGAACATCTGTAGCATAATTTCTTAGGAAAGTCGAATTTACTATTTAATCTTCCAGTGAAAAACAGAAGATAAAATATTTTCAAGCGAGGATGTAAACTTTAAGTGAAGCACTATCTGTAACGCTAAAAATATTTCTTTTAAGCCTTGACTGAAAGAAATATTTCATGATCAGATTTATTGCTACAGCTGGATAACACAGTGAGGAAGTGAGTGGTTCCAGAGGTCCAAAATAGACCAGTTTCATGCTGTTTATAAATAATTTCTGTTTGGATTTTAGGGTTTAACACTTTGGCATCACCTGTGAAACGATAAAGGAGTTTATTTTTAGGCCTATTGCCAATCTTTGTTTGCGAGGGTTGTGAAAATACTCTGAGCACTTGTAAAATTTAATTTGACTTTCAATGTAAGTAACTTTCAATGTAAGGTGTAAGAGGAAACATTAACATTTGTGTAAATGTAGTATACATAAACATTTTTTTCATTTTACTTCATTTATTTCAAATGAATGTGAGAAAGAATTGGTCATATCCTGTATTTTTATTTATTTTTTAAATATTTTTATGAATATAAAAGTTTGGCTACACTATAACCGTACAATTATTAATTATTTGCCCACTTAAAAAGGTACACTGTAGTCACGTGACGTCTCCCTATAAATTCTCACCAGCCGGCCACCTGCCGACCACTCAGTAGCCTTGGCCTTAATTTGTCTCAGACTGTTTTTCCGCAGACTATTGAATAAACGTCTGATACTTTGAAAGTACATTTTATTGATGTGAAATTTTTAAAAGAGTGATAGTCACAACAGTTTTCAGTAATTAATGTCTGTCACATTTCACGTTTGCTTGTTTTAAGCAGCTGAAAAAGGGACAAAAGCAATTGAAGGTGTCTTTTGTCTAGAGTAATCCTCTATGTCAACAACTGATGAAAACATCGAAAAGAATTGGAGATTTAATTTCTTTGTTGAGTATTGATATAGTTTTTGATGATATTATAAATATCAGAAAATAAGTAGTTGAGGGGATTTTACTTGAATATTTTTAACAAAGAATATTTGTTTAAAAAAAATTGAGCTTGATTAACTACGAGCAAAACATAGTTTCTTCATTAGGACAATGCACCGCCCATACTGCATTCTTCCAGAACTTGTATTTTCTTACTACGTTATTGGAGTAATATGTTTTATTTTCTTTTATTATTATAGACTTGTAATACTTGAAAACAATTTTAATATTTAAAGTGTTTTCTATCATGATATCCCTCATTATTTCTATCATTTTCAGACAAAAGAAGAGGAATTGTCAGGTAAACTACAAGATCTCTCATGCACGGACAGTGAAGCTGTCAAAAAGTCAGTTGCTGACGCCAAAAAGGTACTTTTTTGTTATTAAAACTAATATAACTTCTCTTCTCTGGTCTTGTTATACATTAGCTTCAAAAGTAGCTAACTGTAAATGTTTGTATTTCTATAAATTCCCTTAAGATACTGCTATATTTGTAAGTGTTATACGATTATAATTTTAAAAGTTGTTCTTGTTTGAACATTTTGGATGGCCACTATTTTGAATTTGAATTGCAGAACATTTTGAAATTTTTCTCATGGATTCTCCTTACTATTATTATGGTGTATTCAAAATTTTACGTTTTACGGTTTTTGAGAAAAACTAATTTTTTGAAAAGACAAAATGGTGGCTCTGTGAAATAACACAATTAAATCAATTTGTGTGAGAAATTGCTCAGTTGTGAGAAGTTGTATGGCCGTGAGAAGTTGTATAGCCATGAAAAGTTGCTCTGTTTTTGGAAGCTTGGTCATGAGAAGTTGCTCGGTTGGGAGAACGAATTTGAAAAGATAGTATATGGTAAAATGACGTAAAAGAAGTTTTGTAGCTAAACTATGGCCAATAGAAATGTTTGTAGTTTAGATGAATTTTGATTAGCTTTAAAAAAACAGTGTGTGTGTGTATATATATATATTGTTATTCATTTTTTTATCATTACTTTTTAAAAGAAATTACACTACTATGAATATCAGGTAGTAATGATCATAATATTACTGATAATGATGCTTATACACGGACGTAAAGATGAGTGTATTTCTTGGCCACAAAGATGTAGTGCCAACATACCCCGTAGTAGATAGTATCACCACCCTTCACACAAATTACCTGCGACACAAACGGTAAACTACTGTCATTTAATGTGTTCCACGTCACATAATTCTTGTCTTAAAGACGTAGTGCCAACAGACCTGGATGGTATTACCACCCTCCACACAAATTACTTGCGACACAAAAAATAAACGACTGTCAAGTAATGTATTGCACTTCACGTATTTCTTGGTCACAGAGATGTAGTGCCAACACACCTGGATAGTAATCACCACCCTTCCACACGAGTTACGTGTGACTCAAACAGTAAACTACTGTCAAGTAATGTATTCCACGTCACATAATTCTTGTCTTAGAGACGTAGTGCCAACATACCTGGATGGTATTACCACCCTCCACACAAATTACTTGCGACACAAAAAACAAACGACTGTCAAGTAATGTATTGCACTTCACGTATTTCTTGGTCACAGAGACGTAGTGCCAACACACATAGATAGTATTACCACCCTTCCACACGAGTTACATGTGACACAAACATTAAACTACTGTCAAGTAATGTATTCCACGTCACATAATTCTAGTCTTAAAGACGTAGTGCCAACACACATGGATAGTATTACCATCCTCCACACGAGTTACATGTGACACAAACAGTAAACTACTGTCAAGTAATGTATTCCATGTCATGTATTTCTTGGTCACAAAGACAAATGCCAACAGACTTGGATGGTATTACCACCCTCTACACGAGTTACCTGAGACACAAACTATAAACTACTGTCAGGTAATGTATTCCACGTCATGAAACTCTTGGTCACAGAGACGTAGTGCCAACATACCTCGATAGTATTACCACCCTCACACGAGTTACCTGCCACAGAAACAGTAAACTATTGTCAAGTAGTTTATTCCATGTCTAGTACTTCTTGGTCACAAAGACGGAGTGCCAACACACTTAAATAGTATCACAACCCTTCCACACGAGTTACGTGCAACAAAAACAATAAACTAGTGTCAAGTAATGTATTCTACGTCACGTATTTCTTGGTCAAATAGACGTAGTGCCAACATATATGGATACTATTACCACTCTCCCATACTGGTTACCTGCGACACAAACATTAAACTACTGTCAGGTTATGTATTCAATGTCATGTAATTCTTGGTCACAGAGACTTAGTGGCAACACACTTGGATAGTATCACTGCCATCCTACACGATAGCGACACAAACAGTAAATTACATCAAGTAATGTATTTCCACCTCACGTATTTCTTTATCACAGGTACATAGTGTCATTACACCTCATTGCTTGGCTGTTAGGAGTTGATAGGGTGTGAGAAGTTGCTCGGCCATGAGAAGTTGCTGCTCAGCTGTTAGAAGTTGCTCGGTTGTGAAAATTTGTTCGATCGTGATAAATTACTCGGTCATGAAAAGTTGCTCGGCGTGACAGATTGCTCGACCATGAGAAGTTGCTCGGTCATGAGAAATTTCTCGGCTGTGAGAAATTGCTCGGCCGTGAGAAGTTGCTCAGTTATAAAAAGTTGTTTGGTCGTGAGAAATTACTCGGTCATGAGAAGTTCCTCAGCCGTGAGAAATTACTCAGCCGTGAGAAGTTGCTTGGTTGTGAGGTAAATTTCTCAGCCATGAGAAGTTGCTCGGCCGTGACAAAGTGCTCGATCGTAAGAAGTTGCTCGGTCGTGAGAAGTTGTTCAGTTATGAGAAGATGCATGTTCGCAAGGAGTTGCTTGGTCGTGAGAAGTTGTAGGTTGTGAGAATTGCTCGGCTGTGAGAAGTTGCTTGACTGTGAAAAGTTGCTCGGCTGTGAGAAGTTATCGGTTGTGAAAAGTTGTTCCATTGTGAGAAATTACTAAGTCATGAGAAGTTGCTCGGCCATGAAAAGTTGTTCTGTTGCTTAGTTTTTCTTTTTGTGAGGTTGAGCCGGTGTTCGAGTTCTGGGTGAAGGCTCAGGTTTTATCAGATGGTTGATGATATTTTCTCTGAACCGCAGCATGTCCTGTTTTATTGGCTGAAATTGGTTGCATAAAACAAATGTGTTTACAACAAATTTACCAAGTAAAATCTCGTGGCCAACCTTCTTGTACCATGCTAATGACTTTCTCAATGGCGTATAGTAAGAAGCCATCTGGTCAGAACAATCAATGCCTTTTTTTGCATTATTGTATGCCAAAACATTTGTGGGCTTCACTACTTCTTGGCCAGATTTTGTTCGTTTCCCATACTTAACAAGCTTCTAGCTGTCTTCAGGGCGTGTGGCCCATTTTATGCATTTCACCCCAGTGCTGTTCTCTTTAGATATCATTTGACCTTTCGATACCTTTGCTGTTGTAACTGATTTTGGATTGCCTTTGCGGTCCATTCAAAGAGTACCACACAGGTAAGTTTTGTTTTGTAATGGAGCATCTGCCAGTCTCTCTTGAGGTGTAAAAATTATCTATATATAGGGTATGTCCTACCTGTAATTTATCCTCCATCAGTTCCATTACTACTTTTCTCAGCATGTCCCTGATTTGCCAACACATCTGACTTTCCTGCATACACTTTTATTTTAAAAGTATAACCATTAGTAGAGCATATTTTGTACAGTTTTTTGCCGTACTTATGTGACTTGTCAGGCAACTACTGCCTAAAAAGCAAGCGGCCACTCTTAAGGGATCATTGATTCGTCAATTACCACCGACTCATCAGGAGTCAGCACTCTTTGAACTTGTTATTAACATTAGTAACCAAGAATTTTATTTTAACAAGACGTGGCTCATCTAAAACTGGCACATTGTTATCATGGAAATGAAAGCATTTCATTTGATAGTCGAAATTATCTCTTGTTATGGTTTTCCTGATCACCACGTTGCCATACATATGATTTTTGACTAGTACATCTGATGTTTTGGAAGTGGACATATTCCCATTATCATTAAAATGCCCAAAAACCTTTTATTTCCTCTTTAGTGCAGTGTTTCCATTTTGCCATTGGTGCACGTTTTTTGGGGGTCTTACTACTTATAAGCTGATGTGCATATCTGTTTGTCTCTGTTACTATTATGTCCAATAGGTCGTCATCTACAAATTGTTTGAAAGCAGAAAAAGGATCATTTAAATTAAAATCAATTTGTAGGCCAGGCTGTATACTGAAAGGAAATTGCCTGCAAGTTAATTTAAAACCAGTCCATTCAAGCATATCTCTTTCATTATTATTGTGAATAGTGCTCACTACATCAAGTGCAGGAGCTCCGACTTCTCCATCCACAATCATTTCTTCTAAATCTTGTACCTGATCATTGAGTTCTTCGTCATTGTTTAGGTCACGTTCGACATCACTTTCCAATTCCGAACTACTCTCTGAATTGTTCACTACACTTGTTATCTCAGAGTCTGTCCCTTCAACAAAATCATCATCAGATGGAACATATTCACTTTCTGATAACGAAAAGTTAGTCAAAGTATTATCAAGACATTCATCAATGTCAGAACTAGCCATTGTACACAAAACAAACAAGAAATATAACTAAAAAATACAGCTCACTTGAATAACACCACTAATCATAACCAAAGATAGCATTGTGACAGTTGTCAGTGACAGAATCCCTGTCTAGTATGCAATAGCGGTGCAACCATCAACTAACTGTCCGCCTCCAGTAAGTGCTGCTCTCAAGCGGACATGATTAGAACACATCTGACACGCTGTTGAACGCAGTAGCAATGGCCAGTGGCAGTGGCCACAGGTGGCGCACGTCATCCCGTGATTAATACGACAATTTTAGGCCGACGTGCGCCACGGGTGG
This sequence comes from Stictocephala bisonia, assembly GCA_035578905.1. Lineage (NCBI taxonomy): Eukaryota > Metazoa > Arthropoda > Insecta > Hemiptera > Membracidae > Stictocephala > Stictocephala bisonia. The sequence continues at coordinate 3,547,291 of JAQJVL010000003.1, forward strand.
TACACCCTTATATTAGCATAATTCATAACTAATTTTTTTACTGATGCTTTACAATGTATGTAGAATAGATATGATTTTATTTAATCTTAATTCTTCTAATAAATACACTTTCGTTTTTTTCTAAGTGCAATGTATTTCCTATACATATTTACTTTTCACTAAAATTTTATTCGTGCGCCACTGGTAGCCACGTCGGAGCAAACGTGTTAAATAGGCAGATAATAGTATTGATAATATAAACTGATAAATCAACCATATTTGTGTCTAAATAGATAATTGGAACTTTATTCTGATCATTTCCAAGTTCTAAGAAAGGTGTTCTCTGATGGTCTAACTTCAGTTCTCAGTGCAATTTATAAAATTATTTTAGAAATTTGTCTTAATCAAATTTATTTGACTATTCGCCTTTTATTTGGTGATTGATCATCGTTAAAAAACAAACTCTTTCTCTTTCGACTAGTACTTTTACCAAGTCCACTTAAAAACAATAATGATGGAAGTTAAATCGGTAATAATTATTTTAGGGTTTATCATCTCTAGTCGAGCATCGTGATCAAATCACAGCCAAATTGAGTTCATTGAAAAAGTTGAGAACCCAACTGGAAAATGTAATTTCCTGGGTGAACGAGACTTTGACACGCATTAACATCAGTAAGGAGCTGCCGCCCACTGAGAAGAAACGGATCATTGATAACATAATGGTAAGTTTTGGCTTGGCTATTCAATAGTTAACTATAGAATATTATAAGAAAGATATACAAGATTATAAAAACAGATTATAAAAAACTGTCTATAATGCTAAAAAAAAAAACTATTTAGAGATCCGAGTACAACACTCAAAAAATCAAACCAAAAAGATGTGGTCACTTATCAATGACAACATATCATTAAAAAATAGCAAAAATAAAATGAAGACCATCTCCCTTGAAATAGATGGTAAAATTAAAAAGATAGTAAAATTATAGCATCAGCTTTTAATTTTTACTTTTCAAATCTTTCATCAGCCATTTCTACTCTGAGACCAACAACTAAAACTAACACACACAGCCACAAAACAACTGTCTCACCATTAAATAGCAGTATATGAGTGAGGTCACAGTGCTGCAGCTGGAGAATGTATTGAGGAGTTACAGGGATACACATGCTGCGGGTATAGATGATATTCCCTGTTCTGTTGTGAAAAAGTGCTTTCCTTTCATTAAGCATATCTTCACTTATTTAATATTATTTAAATATAGTATAGACTTATGGATTTTATCCTGATATACTATTTTCAAAGCTGGAAACACCCTTCAAATTCAAAATTATAGACCCATAGCACTACTTCCATCATTTTCTAAGATCTTTGAGTCTGTTATCAGTGTTAAATTGGTGGATTTTCTCTAGCAAAATGACATATTATCTTATGTCCAACATGGTTTTCGTAAAAATAAATCAACAAATACAGTAATATTTAATTTCATAGATACCATGCTCAGGTCACTTGATGCAAAGCTCAATGCAGTAGGCATTTTTTGTGACTTGAGCAAAGCATTTGATACCGTACATCACACAATCCTTTTGAAAAAATTGGAACATTTTGGAGTGTAGGTGTTAGCTCATAATCTTTTTAAATCATACATGACAAATAGAAAACAGGTTGTTTCAAATTTTGTAAATGGTACTGATTATCAATCAAGCAGGTTACCAATATTGTGCGGAGTTCCACAAGGGTCGATTCTCGGCCCAATCGTATTTCTCATTTATATAAATGGCTTACCTTCCTACATCCTACATATAAACATGGTCCTGAATGCTGATGACTGTTCTCTTCATATGGCACATCATTCAGAAAAACAGCTTGTCATGTCAGTCAACAGAAGTCTTGAAACTGCTTCTCATTGGTTTATAAATAATGGACTCAAATTAAATATTTAAAAAATAAGTTTTCTTCAGTTCTTCCTTTAAAAAATCGCTTTAGTCTGATAAATAAATTTATGATAAATGGACATTATCTTGATATCAAATCTCCAACTAAGTTCCTTGGCATATTTCTGGATACTCACTTTTCCTGGGAATCCCACATGTGTGTAAGCGCCTGCGTCCAATGTGTTATGCCCTCTATCGCCTCTCATCCATCTGTAGCCAAACGGCATTGCTCCATGTTTATTTTGCCCATGTTGAGTCAGTACTGAGATATTCTAGAGGCTCTCAAGTGCGGCACATTTTGATAGAATATTTAAAATTCAGAAATTGTCCATTCGATCCTTAGTTGCTTAACTGTGTCATGTCAGCCTTTATTCAAAAAATTTAAAATGTTTACTCTGGCTGGCATAGTTGGATATGAATCTTGCATATTTGTTAAAAACAATGAAAGCTATTTTATTAAAAATAGTTTCTATCACAACTATCCCACCAGAAGTTGCAATAAGTTAGCAGTTGTAAGTCATCATACTGCTGCATTTAGGAAAGGACCACATCATAACTGTATGACAATATTTAATAAACTCCCACAAAACATTCGAGAAAAAAGCAGGCCATGTGTTTTTAGTAAAAAGTTAAAGGAATATTTTATTAAAAAATGTTTTTATGTATATAATTTTGTCGATAGAATGTTAGAATTATTGTATACATTAATAAAAAAATGTATTCACACTCCTTGTAAAAAACAAGAGAAATAAAGAATTTGAATATTGCTGGAGGCGTATAGCTGTGCCAATGACCTTGACAATTTTGATTTATGATGAGTTGAGGAACGTGGGGTTAAAGCAAAGCGTTTCTAAAAATATTAAGAGAACAGCTGACGTGATTTTATTGCCAGCAAAGAACAGCTTTGCTGGCAATATTTAAAATTGATAATTAAAATTGAGGCTGAATAAAATACTAATAATGCCTGGCAGATTATTTTTGCAGAAAATTTGCAATTGTTTAAGAGTCGTGATTTAAAATAATAATACTAACCCCGAAATGTCAATCTTATTATGAACAAATTATAATTCACTCACCAACAACAGTATTCAGTATTAAATTTTTTACTCGATGGGGACAGTCTCAATTTTGGAACATGGTTGTACAACTATAAACAAATAAAGGTCATGCGCATAGCTATACTCTTCCTTATATACATCTTTGCAGTATTTATGGTAAAGATTAATTATTGACCCTTAGGCTATTCATATAAAAACTAATTTAAAAGTGTTAAGGCTTTGATAATTTTTATACCCAATAGTGTCATCTTTTAATTTGGTGTTTTTGAAGTAACTAACAGGTTTTTATTAATATAATTAAATATCGTGGTTTTAATAGGAAGTATCTTCAGACTAGTGATTGTCAAGATCAATTTGTAATCGTTTCCCCATGTGACTAAACTGAGCTATAGGTTCACTGTCTGTCAACAGATGGTACGAGTTGTTCTGTATATTTTATCTTGGTTAGCTGTTTTTAAGTACTGTAGCATTTTTTAAATTTTATTTCCCATAGTAATTTTATAGCATTTTGTTATATATACATGGAAAAAGACCCTTAATAATTTGTTGGTGCCATTAAAAGCTTAATTGGAAAAGCATGATTATATTTTCTGGAGCACACGGGTATCTGTATAGATAGCACTAATGAGCTCAGAGATTTTACATTTAATTGTTTGCTTTAGAGAAGGCTCCTGCGGGTTTGCTTTCATCAAAATATACAATAATATATCAGATATACATTTATAAAATTACCTGTCCTGATTCAGTGATTGGTGATTGGACTACGACAAAATTTATACAGCTATAAATTTGAAATCATATATAATAACATATGTTACCATAAAATAGATAACATATCACTAATACCTCAAGGTTTTTATTTTTACTTTTTAAAAAATTTCAAATTTAAAATTTGATTGCTGTTTACAAAAACATTGTTGAAAATGAAAATTGAACCTATCAATCAAATATAAATTTAAATAACATGATATTGTTTACTTATTTAAAGAAAAACTGTATATAATTGGAAAATGACTTAATTTTTTATTTAAAAATTGTTTATTTATTTAAAAGAAAAGTGTTTGAAATTGATAAATAAGAGAAGCATTGATATTTAAAATCAAAGTATTTATTTGCTTGTAAAGCTACAATTACTATTCTCTTTAAATAATTAAACGGGTGGATTGTGAAGTTTACTTAAATTCTAGTTAAAAATCATAAACTATATTAACATTTCAATAGAAGAACACAATTAACCATAATTCCTCATTTATCTAGAATTAAAATAGAAATGAAGACGACCCTTTTAATGTTTATAAAATTTTATTTTTGTGAATTCTTTTAACAAATAATTTTTTTAATGTAACCGAATATCCTATTTATAATATTGTAAACACATTTATGTATAAAGTTCGTGTAACAACAATATAGTTTTTTCATTTTTTAAATATTACAACCTAAAAACACTTTTTTTCTTGTACAGACATTATTAAAATAAATTTTAGATTTTGAGTTCCTTAATTTAACCTAAAACTGTTAGTTTATCAATAAAATTAATTAAGGTATAATTATTTTAGTAAAGTACAGTTCATTGAAGTGGTTGCTGAATACTGATTGCACTGAAATTATCTGCAAGATATTCTTCTATGCTGTTGTAGGTTTTTTTGTTAACATGCATTTAAGTTCTAGAAGAATTTTATCATTTGGAAGATATTTAATTGCAGGTGGTAACTTATTAAATATTTTTAATCCCCCAAATATATTAAAGGGTAAATTAAGGTTGAAGATTGAGAGAAAGAATTTGTCTACTTTATGTTTTAACTTATTAATAAGTAACAGTTTAAATACAAAAAAGTTTGTAGACAATGTACCTAGATACTTAAACTTAAAACTTTCTTAAAATAGGTAACATTTTCCGCTATACAGAAATCTTTTGATATCAAAATATGAATATTGGTATCTTAACAAAACAAATTATTTGACAAACATTCCAATATGCCTTGACTACAACATTCCTAAATCCATCTGTAAACTAACTATGTCATAAAATAATTTTTTAAAATTATATTAAGTTTATTTATTAATTTACAGACCATGGTGTATGATAGAGAAATAGAAGTCAAAGACGTAAAAGAAAATTTCACAAATCTGGAAAAGGAGTGCCAAGCAGCAAAACAACCCATATCTCCTGAGTTGCAGGTAATTGTACATTTAATTTAATTAATTTTGTATTCAGAGATGATGTGAAATTTTATAGTTACATAAAGATAAATAGTCCAAATAATAGGTATTTGTTGAAGATATTAAAGTAAACAGATGCTAAAGGAAGTGGTGATTCGGCTGTGAGATGTACCTAAGACAACCACACGCCAGAGAACCTCAGCAAACAGTGGTAGTAAATCAGATCCGTCATTATTCCTTTATGGCATTAATGTCTGTGTAATCAAAAATACAGCATGCTGTCCAAAATCTTAGTATTCTCATAATATCTAAGTTGATCTTGTCTGAACATGTAAACTGTATTTGATAAAACTCTAGGAGGAACTTGTGTGACATTACATGGATTGCCAGGTACTTAAATGACAAACACACTTGTTTAATGCTACATGTCATTGGTTCTAAGTCACCTGGAGTGTGCCACTGTCATTTGGAGTAGGAACTATAAGTTAATATTTAAGTTCCTTATTAACAATCCGTCAATATCTGTAAGTGGGATTAACCTCTCTCGTAGGGAATGAACACAGTTTAATCGCTTTCGAACTGGTGTGTAACTACTGGAAATACAATTGGAGATTGACACTAGATCTGTCAATTGCAGGAAGTCTATACAAACAATGGATCACATAGTTATGGAGTGCCCCTGCGCTTTTTTACAGAAGGATTAGCCAGCAAAAATAGAATCAGTGAGGCAGGTCTTAAATAGCTTGATGGATTGGATAGCTTTGTGACAGGAGATCTCTTGATATTTTTATTAATATCAAATGACTTTTTTCCAAGTATATTATCTCAGTTTTTATATATTTTTCAATTAATAAATGGTAGGTGACAACAGACCATACTCTATATAATTTGGAGTAGGGATTGTGTGTGCGCTGATACAGCTGTTGAGACTGTCCTCTTCTGGATGGTATTTGAAGATAGGTGAAATGGAAGAACTTATTTATTTTATCAACCTTATCAGGTTATTGTATCGTGACACTCGTAATTGTTTTATAGATCTTTGGTTCAGTTTAAAGGTCTTGGTTTGTTGGAGACTATTAGTCTAACAGTTCCAAAAAATTTGTTTGCTCAAGAGATCCATTTGTTTGCCTGTAGTTTGAAGTATATGATTCGTGATCAGTTATGTTAGAATTCCAAATAGGCTTCATAACCTAAATTTTTTTACCGCTTATGACAAGTTCCTAAGAATGCTGAAAGCAGCATGTAATTCTTGACTGTATGGCTAAGCTCTCACTCTGCTAGTTTAGCCCCGTTTCTCAAGTGTTACTTGGTTGGGCCTCAGGGATGTCATCGCCTTGTGGGAGAATCAGTGGGGTGTAAGAGTTAAAGGAAGCCCTAAATTTAAAAAATCACATTTATGTTGAGTAGCTGTCAATCTCCTGATGCTTTCTTTGCTCAATAGAAAAAAAATGTAAACAGTGAACTTCTGTTTTAACAGTTGAAATCATAACTTTGCTCTTGAGATTTTTATATATTACTTTGATCTTTATGTTTTAAAGTGTTATGATATTATTGCAAAATGTAGAGGAACTGTAGACTTTTTTCCTGGCGATTAGTCATGTCATGTGTGCTAATCACAAGATTTCCCTTTCATCTAGCAGCCAGCGATAGTGCATCAATGTTTAACTTTTTTCTACTTTATCTATTCACTTTAGGCCTAGCGCACACTACAGACTTTTTTGTCGGCCGACTGTCTGCTGACAGTTTAGTCGGAGGAGGTATGAATTCATGTCCTGACCCAACAGTTTCGTCAGGGACCTGAGGTAGCGCACACTAACGACTATTTAGACTGCGTGTAAGACCTGAGAATGATTTGCTGAACATTTCCCCTGACAGAGTGTTACCAAATAATGAAAACGGTAAATAAATACCCTTTGTCGTCGTAGGGGATGAATTGGTATTGGTATTGGTATTGGTAGTGGTATTGGTTCAACAAAGAGGATTTTACGTCCTTTCCCAAAGAAAAATCTTAATTTTGTGAAAAGAATATTTAACTACAGGCATGTAAGAGCACGCCGAATGGTGGAATGTATTTTCTAAATATATTTGTGCATTTCAAATGGATGTAGGAATTGTGCCGAATTCTGTATGAACTCAAAAACATAAATCATCTCATGGGCCAAGTAAATTGACTCAGTGATGCAAATTATTAGTTCAAGACATTTTTATTTATGTGTACATTTCATGTTCACCAAAAAATATTTCAGGCAAATTTTAGAAAAATAACGCACTCATGTAAAGGCAAATAACAATAACAAAACATTTTATATGAAAAAGAGCATATTGTTTACTTTTATTAATTTAATACAAGATAACATTTGAACACACAGGTGTTTCAAACAACTGTAAATGATATTTAACTTTTGAATTACATAATTAATTGATAATACAGTGTAAGGTAATGCAGTAACATAATCTAAAATCTTAACTTTTTATATTATGGAATTAAAATATCATTTCTAATGGTATATTAGAGGAAAACTTGTTGGCAGAGAGAAAACCACACTCCAATCAATTCTTTACAGTGAGTTCCATATCTCGGACATAACCTTAGTTTTAAAAATAGTTTTAGGGTTTTATATTGTGCTACATTTTTATATATATTAAAAGATTTACAGCACAGTTTAAACCTTTGCTAGGCAATAAAAGTTATTCCTTTCTTAATTATTTTTGTACATGTGTTTGATTAGTTTTAAAAAATCAACTAAAAAATTCACTGCCGTTTTCATATTTTATATTTATTAAATTTATATTATGCCCTTTATCACCAACAAAATTAATAAAGTTTGTCAGTTGTTTTACAAAAATAATCACTAAATAATCAAAAAATAAATAACAGAAATAACGGTGTGCATTGCTTTTGAGTATTCTTCTTTGAATGTAGTATTTTCTTCATTTAAAATAATTCTAATATTTTTATAATTTACTATCCTCTAAAGTGTGCTGCTTGGTATTTTAGAGTACCCTTTTTGTCTTTTAAATCTGTCATATTCAATTATTTCTCATAAATTATTTACCTTTTCAACCTCTAGAAATACAATTAACTTATGACTAACAAAGTGGCAACTCATTCAAGATAGTTTTAGTCAGCTATATTTTAAGCTTATTATGCGTATTGTATATATTGGCAGTTAAAATTTTATAAAATACACTGTTGAAATGAACGAAACAATCAGCATACTGGTAACAAACCATCCGTGACACAGACTGTTTAGTCGGTGGTATGCGCACACCAGTACTAAACAGCGCGTGTCCCAACTTACTTCCAGCCTTTTATCGAACAGACTAGATAGTTTGGTCGGCGAGCTGTCTGGCTGAAAGTCAGGCAGTACCAATCCTTCCCAGATTGTCGGCCAGTTTAGTCGGTTTCTCCTAGTGTGCACACTCTCATTTAGAACAATGGTGCCGATTTTTTCTCTAAACACCGACTAATCTGTCGGCAGACAAAAAAGTCTGTAGTGTGCGCTAGGCTTTAGAGTGTGGATCTTTACCAGGCCTATGCTTACTTTAGAGTGTGGATCTTTACCAGGCCTATGCTTACTTAAGAGTGTGGATCTTTACCAGGCCTATGCTTACTTTAGGGTGTGGATCTTTACCAGGCCAATGCTTACTTTAGGGTGTGGATCTTTACCAGGCCTATGCTTACTTTAGGGTGTGGATCTTTACCAGGCCTATGCTTACTTTAGAGTGTGGATCTTTACCAGGCCTATGCTTACTTTAGGGTGTGGATCTTTACCAGGCCTATGCTTACTTTAGGGTGTGGATCTTTACCAGGCCTATGTTTACTCTAGAGTGTGGATCTTTACCAGGCCTATGTTTACTTTAGGGTGTGGATCTTTACCAGGCCTATGCTTACTTTAGGGTGTGGATCTTTACCAGGCCTATGCTTACTTTAGAGTGTGGATCTTTACCAGGCCTATGTTTACTCTAGAGTGTGGATCTTTACCAGGCCTATGTTTACTTTAGGGTGTGGATCTTTACCAGGCCTATGCTTACTTTAGGGTGTGGATCTTTACCAGGCCTATGCTTACTTTAGAGTGTGGATCTTTACCAGGCCTATGCTTACTTTAGGGTGTGGATCTTTACCAGGCCTATGCTTACTTTAGGGTGTGGATCTTTACCAGGCCTATGCTTACTTTAGAGTGTGGATCTTTACCAGGCCTATGTTTACTCTAGAGTGTGGATCTTTACCAGGCCTATGTTTACTCTAGGGTGTGGATCTTTACCAGGCCTATGTTTACTCTAGAGTGTGGATCTTTACCAGGCCTATGCTTACTTTAGGGTGTGGATCTTTACCAGGCCTATGTTTGCTTTAGGGTGTGGATCTTTACCAGGCCTATGTTTGCTTTAGGGTGTGGATCTTTACCAGGCCTATGCTTACTTTAGGGTGTGGATCTTTACCAGGCCTATGTTTACTCTAGAGTGTGGATCTTTACCAGGCCTATGTTTACTCTAGGGTGTGGATCTTTACCAGGCCTATGTTTACTCTAGAGTGTGGATCTTTACCAGGCCTATGCTTACTTTAGGGTGTGGATCTTTACCAGGCCTATGTTTACTCTAGAGTGTGGATCTTTACCAGGCCTATGTTTACTCTAGGGTGTGGATCTTTACCAGGCCTATGTTTACTCTAGAGTGTGGATCTTTACCAGGCCTATGCTTACTTTAGGGTGTGGATCTTTACCAGGCCTATGCTTACTTTAGGGTGTGGATCTTTACCAGGCCTATGTTTGCTTTAGGGTGTGGATCTTTACCAGGCCTATGTTTGCTTTAGGGTGTGGATCTTTACCAGGCCTATGTTTGCTTTAGGGTGTGGATCTTTACCAGGCCTATGCTTACTTTAGAGTGTGGATCTTTACCAGGCCTATGCTTACTCTGAGAAGAAGATTAATAATCTTATGCTGAGTTGTTGCCTTAGATTTTTTAGTTCAAAGCTTGTACCTAGTTCCATGTTAAAATATACATTAATAGTCTTATCCAGGTACATGCCTGGAACTCTATAGCTAGTGATCCCTTCAGTGATAGGAATACCTTTTATTAAACATGCTATTTTTCTTAACATTTCAGGAAAAAGTGAAAAAGTTGCTTGATGACTGGAGTAACCTAAAGAACCGTGGTGAAGGTGACCCAGAGTCAGCAGCGGGAAGCAGCAAAGCTACAACTACAGCCGCTGAGGCAGCAGCAGCAATAAAGACTCTCACAACACCAACAAAGGCCAGCACAACCAAAGGTGATTGATGACAGTAGCTTTAAGTTTCCTGTGGCGTAGTACTGTATTCAGTAAATATAAAATTTAGGCCAACAAATTCATTTTCATGTTGTATTTGTGTAAAGACATAGTCCAATATAGTAAATGAGCAAAGAGTCATGTAGTGACAGGCAAATGAATATTCTCCACCATCCAATCTCCAAAACTAAAATAAATATTTTCTTCTTTTAATCTTACTTTAACAAAAAAAAAAAAAGAAAACGATTAAAAATGTTGATAAAGTTTATAATCTGTTAGTAGTTTTTAGGCTATAATCAATGACTATACAAACAAATGGATTGCCCAAGCCAATAAAATGCTGTAGATGTGCTGCTGTCTAACGGTGATTTATTTCAAATAAGCACTTGGACGACTATTTAGCGTACTATTAGCTCAGATGTTGGCCACTTCAGGGTGTGCTGGAGAGAGACAGAGAGTGGGATGAAGAGAGATAAAGATAGGCAAACCTAACAAGAACTAATTTCATAGAACATAATTACCAGCTTCGCGAGATGCAAATGAGTGGAAAGTCTTGTTTGTTTCTATAGTCAATGATATGACTTTACATGACCGTTCATCATTTCTCCATATTAAAGAAGCTCCATTCACATGATGTATTGTAAACATGTCTAATGGAAGCCTGTATTTTATAAAAATAAAATGCAGTACAAGTAAACATCAAGCAACACTAATTCACCACAATATAAGCACAAAATCGAAAATATACTACAATACAAATACAAAATGCACAGATTTTATGGTGATCGATTTCGGTGAACCACGCTCACCATAATATTTGTGCATTTTGTATTTGTATTGTTGTATATTTGTGCATTTTGTGCTTATATTGTGGTGAATTTGTGTTGTGTGACATTTACTTGTACTGTATATGTACCAACACGTATTATGCTAATTAAAAAACTAAAAATAAACTGTAAACTAAAAGGTGCAAATCCAAATTTCAAAGAGCAAGTAAGGTAATTACGTACTTGGTACTTGATGTCTTCATTGCTAACTGGATGAACCAGGTAGATTGCGTCAAATGTTTGGATAGTAACCATCAAATTGGATTTGTCAAAATTCCAAACTATTTACACTGTATACAAAGTTTTGATGGCACGAGTGCTAAAATAGTGGCTCTTCTTCTAGTTTTTCAAGAGAGGGGATTTTAATTCTAGATCTGAAAGTCAATGTACATTTATGTTTAAATTGCCAACAAGGTACATGTCATAAACTGAAGGTTTCAATTTAGTTCCACTTTTATTTACACTTTAATAAAACTGTAAGGCTGTCATTGTTTTAAAAAAGGTTATATCCAAAGAAATCATAAAAATTAGGTGTGTATAAAATAATAAGAATAAAATACAAGGTGTCTATAGTCTGGGTATGGCTTAATATTTAATAAACCATAGCAGATAACATCTATAAATTTTGCACAGTGTTATATATTTGTACACTGTACAAAAGCTACAAAACATGGTTGTAATCTATTTTTCCTAGCTATTACCATGACATGTCTACCTTAGGGGAACGCCCCATGGAGGAAATTATACAAATCATAAATGTAAGCATGGGTCGAGTAGACAATCCGCATCTCAATACTATGATACAGTCAGAAATGGCAGTGCATAGTTTACTTCACAATGTGTACCTAACACACCGCTAATTCTGATCGGATAAACCTTTTAAGATGCGGTTTGCGACGTTCAACTCTACTAACTAAGCTCTTTAAAATGAGGTATCACCAGAAGCGGATCTAGGGGTGGGGCACAGGGGCACGTGCCCCCCCAGACGGATTAAAAATACACTAGATATTATAGAGAGAGATTTTAACACTTTTTAAATGTTTTAGTATATAGTCTTTAACTTATATAATATATATATATATATATATATATACATATATATATACATATATATATATATATATATATATATATATATATATAATACACATGTCTAAAATACTGGTTTTATTTCACAATAAGCAAGGACATTTTTAAAATAAAATACGATGTAATTAAAGCCGTTCCTTGGACCATACCAGCGTCCTAAGCCATTAGCGTACGTGCGCTGCCACTAGGTCTTGAATCTTTCTTTCATAAAAAAAACTAAGGTAAGTTTATAAATTCTCTACAGCAATCTATGATTTCCATTCTATATTCACATGTATTATGTTTTCTCGTTAACTTTAGTACTGGGCTAGGAGCTTTCCTCATAAGAAAAAATCCACTAGAAATCTAAAAATAGACTATAGTTTAACGATGGGAGAAAGTGAGCATAGCTGTTCGTTTTATCTTTGTTATTGGAGTAGATTGATCCTAATTCTTATAATACGGATAAAAAAAACTACACATTTAATTTAAGTATACAACTTAGATAACTCGATCACTTTGAATTTACAGAATTGGAAGTAGGCCTTAGCTATACAGAGGCACACAATAGAAAGAATTAGGCCTAAGGCTCTGGTCTATCATGTCTCTGTTAACCAGTTGAATTTTTATCTTAATGTTAAAACATTGTTCTAGCACATTACAATATGATTTTATTGTATTGTTTTAATGTTTAGCTATAAAATTCGCCAATGACGAAGAATTAGCAAGACTTTATTTTTTTCGTAACAGAAGATTAGATTATTTTGTACATGTCACGATTTATGATCTTACTGTTCTTGTTTGCCTCTTCAATTCAGGAAAATAGGCTACTTCCACTTTAACATTATTTGAACCACAAATTATGTTACGTTTCATAGACTATTTGTTATTTGTATACCTCATCAATATTTTTAGACTATATTTGAAAACATACAGTAAAAGTTCCACCAGCACTTTTCGGGATAACTGATGTTTCCATGACTATTTTATGAAAATATTAACTTTTTGTGGCAAGCTATCCTTTAGATTGACCTAGTGTGTATTTTATATTTTCAAATAATGTAATACTGTTAAGGTTGAATTATTGCTGGTTGTTTTCTGGCCGCAAGCAAACAGGTAATAACCAAAGTTCATATGTTCTCCACATTTCTCTTGAATTAAAATTTATGTCATATCATTACCATTTAACGTAAAAATTTATTTTATTAAACAGTGAACCTAGTGAGATTTAGGTCCTTTTCAGACAAATGTTTCAATACCTTTGGATTTTAAGTTGGTTAAGAGTGAATGCTTCCTTTTCATTGCCTTCACAGAGACGACATACACTCCTTTATTTTATGACAGGTCTCCTAGGGGTATTAGCTCCAGTTGTGTTGTCATTGTAGGCCTAATGAATACAATCAAGTTACCTCTTAAAATCACAGTTAAGTATGTAGACCTGTTTTTTTTTTTTTTTTTTTTTTCTTTTTTTTTTCAGCCAGACCCATCAGATACGCAGGAGAAGGATAAAGCGGGCTCAGTCGTGCTAGAAGAAAGAAGTTTTGCTCAAGAAAGCCTTGCTGCAAACGACCATGCATTGGAATCAGCAGCAGACAACATAGACAATTCATCTTTAGATCATCGTGATTTCGGTCAACTTTTGATGAAGAGGGAGGAAATTTTGTTACTTACAGATGAAGAAAAATATCAGTGGCTGAAAAACTGTTGGGTACCCTCTCAAAACTACAAATTTCCTGCAGTGCCAGAACGAAACAAAACCCGTTATTTTCAACAGAGTTGGCTGCATACTTATGACTGGCTGGCTTACAGCAAACAATTACATGGGGGGTTGTGCAAATTTTGTATCATGTTTGGTCGATGCGAAGGTGGGAATAATGATATAAAACTTGGGAAATTAGTTATGGAGCTTATGACTACGTATAAAAAAGCTACAGAAACAATGAAACATCATTCGTCTACAGAATACCACAGAAAAATACTATTGCCTATCATAACTTTTGTATGACACATGAGGGCAGGGCAAACTATATAGTAGCGAGAATTAATGCTGCAGAAAGAAAGACAATTGAGGAAAATCGCAAGAAGCTGATTCCCATAATTAAGACTGTAATATTATGTGGTGCCCAAAACATACCTCTGAGGGTACACAGAGACAATGGTAATATTGACTGCACTGGAAGCTCAAGTAACTTCGGCGAAGGTAACTTTAGAGCTTTACTGAAATTTAGAGTTGACGCTGGTGACGAAGTTATAGCCTCACACCTAACAGCTTGTGGGAAGAATGCCAGTTACATAAGCAAAACCACTCAGAACGAAATAATTGACTGCTGCGGTGAAGTTATTATTGAAAAGATTGTAACAAAAATAAAAGCCTCGAAGTTTTTCACAATAATGGCAGATGAGACAACAGATTTGTCCATTAAGGAACAACTATCAATATGTATAAGGTATTTCAACACCACGGATTGTAAGATCGAGGAAGACTTCATAAAGTTCGTTGATGTGGAGGACCTCATCGGTGAAAGCCTAGCTCGCACAATTTTGCAAGAACTTGGAAAACTCAACATTGATTTGACTTACTGCCGTGGGCAAGCTTTTGATGGCTCATCCAATATGAGTGGAATATTTAAAGGTGTTCAAGCACGAATTTCCAAGCTTCAACCTCTTGCAACTTACAGTCACTGCGCCAACCACAGGCTAAACCTAGTTATTAGCAAAGCCTGTTCTGTAGCTAGCATTAGGAATGCTATAGGGGTCATTTCTTCGATGGCAACATTTTTCCGTGATTCTGCAGCACGATTCCAAAGTTTAGAAGAAGTAATGCATGGAAATCATAATTTTCAAGCTAGAAAACATGGTTTGAAAAAGTTATGTGAAACAAGGTGGATAGAAAGACATGAAGCTGTATTGACATTTATGGAACATCTTCCTGCACTCCCCACTGTTCTAGAAGCTATAGCAAATTCACCAGGAGGTAAAGGAAGCAACGCATTTGCTTTCTTGCACTCTATCCTTTCATCCGAATTTTTTATTAGTGTAGTAGTTTTAGCTGAGGTTTTTGGAATAACGTTACCCTTAGCCCGCAGACTTCAAGCAGAGTACATGGACGTGCTGAGTGCTGCAAAACTTGTTGAAACAACTATACAAACTCTGCAAGAAAAACGAGACAACAGCGCTGAGACCTTCAAAGAGCTATATCATCAATCAATTAAGATGACCGAAGAAATGGGCACATTTATTCAAAAGCCAAGAACAGCAAATCTACAAAAGAACCGATCTAACATACAGACAGAGACAGCTGAAGATTATTACCGGATGATAGTGTACATTCCATTTCTAGATTTTATTATCAGTGAACTGAACACGAGGTTTCCTAAAACAGAAATGGAATGTGTGGGTAAGCTACAACATCTGTTATCATCAAAACTAAATGATGAATGTATTAACGATATTCTTCAAGGTGCTGTCAAATACAAAGATGATCTACCATGTTATTCTACTTTGAAAGGTGAACTATCAATTTGGAAAAACATGTGGAAGTCAAATCCTGGCAAAAAAATTCCTAGTCATCCGGCTGAAGCTTACAAGTTTTCTGAATCGCTCCCAAACATAGTTTTATTGCAGTGGTTGTGCACTCTTCCTGTGACAACTACCACAGCTGAGCGATCGTTTTTAACACTACGTCGTCTAAAAACATATTTAAGAAGTACTATGACTGAAGATAGACTTAATGGTCTTGCTTTACTTCATGTACATCAGGACATTTCCAACGTTCTGAAAGCTGAAGAAGTGCTGGACGTGTATATAAGAAAACACAAAAGAAAATTGTCTTTGAAGGTTTTGTAAATGTTTAATGAATAAACGAAATGTGTTCTAATTTTTGTTCGTCTGAGTTATTTTATCCTTATGTTGGTTATAATGGTAATAGCATGAGAAGTACTTAGTTATGATAAACCAATCAGATCTAATCAGATCAAGATACAATATTAATAGTGTATCTAAGCTTTTTCGCATTTAACAATTCAAAGGGTTATGATCACGTAGGTTTCGTTAACAAAGGCAATGGTCAAATACATTTAATACCCACACACACACATATTTGATATTTTCTATATAAGTGAAATATATTTTAAAACCAAAACAATGAATGAAAGACTTGTTCAAGTAAGAACTTTAGAACTTGAATTTTAACTAAACAGAACTAAACTTAGGAGTAAATAATGTGTTTTTTTTCGGCAAATAAAAATAACAGAAGTGTAATACAATTTTGATTTCAGAACTTTCAAAACCAGTTTATTCTGTCCTTATTTCAAAAACAAATGCTACGAATTATTATTTAGAGACGTTCTAGGGTATTTTTCAGACCCAAACCACCTCGAGTTTGTATCTGAGGTGCCCCCCCCCTAACCAATTTTCTGGATCCGCCCCTGGGTATCACTCAACCCATGCTTACATTTAAGATTTGTAAGACTTCCACCGTGGACCGCCCCCCTATGATAAGCATGTCATGGTAAAAGCAAGGACAGTACGTCATGAATCACAGTACTCTTTGTAGTAAATTAGAGTTTTATGGAGTCAGAGGTGTAGCTCTACAGTTGATTAAATCATACTTGTCGAATAGAAAGCAAGTTGTAATAGTGAATAATGAGACTTCAAATTTTCAAAATGTGTTGTCAGGCGAACCGCAAGGCTCTATCTTGGGTCCTTTCCTTTTTTTGGTCTTTATCAACGACGTGCCTTTTAACATCCCAATAACGTCCATCCTATATGGAGATGAGACCACTTTCCTTTACGCCAACAAAGATTTCAATTTTGTCAAAGACCAACTCACAAATTCTGTACAACTGGACAAAACCTGGTACAATGTAAATAGATTAAAGGTAATTGATGGTAAGATTGAGTCTATCTACTTTTAACTTACTAATCATACCCAGTGACTGTAAAATTGTTGTGCATGTATTTAGACAGTAAGCTGACTTGGCAACCGCATTTAACTTATCTGTGTAGAAAGCTTTCTAGAATTTTATACTTGAATGAAAAAACTTAAGAACTGTGTGAGTATCGAAGTACTGATTACCATGTATTATGGCCTATTTACTCGCTGTTGTTGTATGACATTAGACTATGGGTAATGCCAATTTCTGCCTCCAAAGTATTTGTCATACAAAAGAAAGTAATTAGAGTAATGATTGGTTTGTCAGATCAAGAATCTTGTAAAAGTAGCTTTAGGACTCTTCAAATTATGACAGTACACTTACTGTATATTTTTATAATTTATTATATATTAGAAATAATCTTGATAGATTTAATACTATGTCAGATAATAATTCATATAGCACTAGGAATAAACATAATATTGTACTCCCTTTCAATAGGCTCAGTACATCATTACGCAGCCATGGGTATCATCAGTATATTTTTTAATGTTGTATATCTATAAACATACAACACTGAGCAAAGTTTATAGATATTATCTGCTAAGGTTTATTAAATACTAAGCCGTACCCAGACTTTATAGACATCCTTTATTGTATTGTTCCTAGATATTTTGTACTCTGTGTTCATTTCAATTAGTTCATTATAACTCTTTCTTGCTCACTGGCATAACATTGTAGACATCCATTGGTTCATACTGTTTTGTAAAAATTATCTCTCTCCCAGCTGCAATCAGCGCAACTGTAGTTTTATTTTAATGACAGACTTCTTGAGTTGATGTTCATCTCTAACACCAAAGTCACCTGGACATGTACATTCTGTGTCTGATATCACCTTTTATTGGTGTGTACATTTACGAATGACTCAAACATGTTACAATCAACTTGGGGGTTAATGACTGTATCACAACTGGGTGAAACTGTAAGTTCCATTTTTAGAATAGATGGTCTATGCTACTTACAATATGAACAGCCCCTTGTTAGAAATTCAGTAAACTTTGGCAGGTTTTTTTTTTAGTTTATTCTAATTGCTCAAAATCTTCCTACATTCATTCTTCCCATCTTACCAAATCCATCTCTTGCTTCATCTAGATAATATTCAAATAATATCAAACTGGTCATCATTAGGGAAACCCATTTTTCTTCTAGGGCCCACTCAATACTTGCTTTGGAGTACATACTTCTCAGTAGGCTTGGTCTTGGAAAAGCTGTAAATTGATAATCTATCTTTTAGCTTAACTCAATGTGCTTGAAAATTTGTCTACCAGTTCAAATATTTTGCTCTAAGTATACAATAAAAAAATTACTAATAACAAGTTAATAAATAATTAAATAGTGGTATGTCTGTTTAACAAGTCATATTTGTTATGCTACATAATTTGTAGTAAAATATTAAATAAATAAAATCTTAATTAATGCAACTTTTTCAAGAGAAGTATTAGGCCTCCATGTCTCTTAGTTGATGTATGTTTGACAGAGGTGTACAATAATATAATGGCTTTTATTAGCTTATGAACACTTTTATCCGTTGTGTGTTTCATTGAGATTGTAGGAGTTAATTGAGTTTTGTGGTTGAGTGTTCTTAAAGGGGGAGCACCCTTACTACAATATAACTCCAGCAGAGAAACATTGTTCAACTTCATATTGTTAGGTGGATGTTATTGGCAAACAACTTCTAAACAGAAACTCCTAAGCTTGCTGAATTTTTTAATGGCGTCGAAGGGAATAAAATTTTCATTGAATTTCTCACTTTTAGTACAAGATGTTTTTTAAGAAAGCTACACTTGAAAATGTACATGGGCCTACAGGCAGGTGCGTGAACTTTATTCAGTGAGTGAAGTACTGAATGCACGGTTGGGGATTTGAACCTTGGACCCTGTCCTCTGCAGTCCAAAAACCATAGTTACTGAGCTACCACAGCTGGCATTAAATAATTTAATTTTCAATCCAAAAACATTTTAGTAATGCTATGTATAAAACTCACCTTATTACATTAGTTTAGTTATGTTTAATTTTACAATTTCATTGTTGTTTACTAATATTATTATGAATTAGACTATGTGACATAAGTTTGTATAGCTATAGTAAATTTACTGTGCACCTTCTTCCTTTTTTGGTCTTCTTCTTTGTCAGCCATTTGCATAACTATTCAGCCATAAAATCTTGGGTATTTTATAAAGAGTACTTCGTTATTGGTACTTCATGGTTAATTATTTGAACTTCATCAATGCTTTAAAAACAATTTTAATTCATTGACAGAGGTTAATCAGATTTGTACAATCATAAACTATTCATTCATTATTTTATTCTTAGTCAGACAAAGTAATAAAACATAGAATATTTTCCCATTATTTTTAGCCGAGAACAATTTCAAAAAGGATTTGTAAGTGATTTATTTGATACACCGGTTCCTATATTCAATAAATGTTAAAGTTACTATATCAGAGTATTTTAATGTGGACTCAAGAAAGTTTATTTATCTTTTAAGAAAATGTGTTTAGGCTGTTTTGTAGAAAAAGGCTGCCTGGCTCTGTCTGATAAGCTCTAAGCTCCACATCTTTGCCTCTAAGCTGAACAAACAGCTGACATTTACATTTAAACTGCTGTTCTAGTGAAGCCACTTATTACAAACAATTACAAGTGTTGTTTGTAGTTTAGGATATCTACAATAGTTTTCTATGAGCTTGAGTGAATATTTAATATTTTTTAAGCAATAGAATTAGTTAATAAAAGAGGTTTGTTTATATTAAGATTTTGATTTTTGTACAAACATTGTGGGCAATTTAATCAATAGTATATTGTTTGTTGTAAATTTCAGATGGAGTTGATATTGGTATTCCTCGTTGTTAATAAATGTTTACAAATTCACCAATAAAAAATACTTTTTTCGAGGCCTTTCGCCAGCAAAGCTGCCATTTGTGTTGCCTGATGATGCTGGCGAAAGGCCTCGAAAAAAGTATTTTTTATTGGTGAATTTGTAAAAATTATATTGTTTGTTGGTACAAAATTTACATTCATAATATTAGTAAAATAATAATGAATAATATATATGCTGCTTACTACTTTATTACTATAGTATACTAATCATTTAGGTAAGATAAAATAAATTTAATTTTTTTGACAATTATTATTTATTTTCAGGTAAGAACAATCATCAGTTGATATCAGCAATGTAAGTGAAGCACCACATGTCTTCAGTAGTTCATAATGATTTAAATGTATAAAATATTTTGACAAAAGCATATGACCATTCATATGACTTGCCTTGTTTCTTTCACTATCGGCAGGGATGGATGCATGTTCTGTTAGCAGGATTGTAATTGTATCGTGTTTTTTCTTGGCAGCAAATCTACCGCTCAGTTCCAGCTATTTTAATTGCTAATGGCAATAATGCACATTACCATTTACATTGATCTGCTAATGGATAAGCACATAATTTATTGAAAATAGTGTATTATGGATGTAATTGTTTATTAATATATGTTATTTTTATAATAATGACAGCCCGCTTGTGACAGACCTCTGTTGCCTGTGTGACGTTAACTGTGACAGTGTGTTTAACCTCTTGTGATGCTATAGAAACCAAAGGTAATGAATATATTGTAATTACAAGATCTCGATATTTTCGGTTATACATATACTATTTGAAGTCAATTTCTTTGGTCTTCAAAGATAAATATATAAATTATTTAAGTAGTGTACGTGCTTAATTCTTCGTAAGAAGGCCAATACTCAGTGATATTGCACAGTCTTTCCTGGAATACGTCCTTTCATAATTACGCCACTGCCACAAGTAGGAGTCGTAACATTGCATGGTTGGTCTCGCACTGCACTTTATTCTGATGTATATTCGATTGTTTGGTGTGTGCAGTTTTGTGCACTACTACTACTAAGATCAATAAAATTATATTTATGATTTACCGCATTATGTTCCTAACCTAACCTGTGGATATCTTTGCATGTTCGCCATTGGTCTCATATAGTGTAACCAAAAAGATTCTAAGATTATAAATTAATTTAATGAACTCTGCATGTAGGCAGTTCAGTCTTTATAATACTTCCATCAGCAGAGGGTCTTAAAAAAATAAACATGCTTGAGTAAAAGGCTGGAAAATATTGATATTTCACAATAAATAAAAAATTTTAACAATATTTTATGATTTTCCCAGTATAAGGACGCCAAAGATTTGTTAAAACAACTCAAGAACTCTGCACTTGTCTGAAACTTGGCCTGTAAAATTAGTTAACAACAATTTGGATCAATGACATTTGAACTTGATATGAAATATGTTTTTTGTTTAACTAAACAAATTTAAAATGCCATCTCAATATGAGTGAATTGAAATTAAATATTATATCTTTTAATGAAATGTATTTATATCAATCTGGATTTATTCTTTCCTATGATGTACGTTGTGTAGGCTCATTCCTATAGCCAAAGGTAGGGTAGTATCAGATAACATTGCCACAACCTTGATTATAGGTACTTTTAGTTGCCTTTATCGCTATGTCGTAAAAGTTTCATTTTTTATGTCCATAATACTGTATGCTTCCTATGTGTATGGGAAGTACCTGATGCTTGGTACTTCACTCGTTAAAGTGATGTCTTTACTACTTTAAAAAAAAATGTTTAGTAAAGTTTTTTGATTTTATTAGACTGCCAAAAAATAAGACAAAGGTGTTAGGATTACAATCAATGTCAAGCAGGATTTAGTAATTTCGTCTTTGTAAGTCTGAAAACAATTTACCAATTAGAAAAGTTCCTGAACAATAAAAAGAAAAATGAAATATATTATTGCTTGATCTATTTAAAATTAAATACTGACAGTTAAACAGTTAAAACTCTAATATTAGTAGATTTAAAAAAACGAAGGTTTTTAGGGAAATATGAAATAACTTAAATTTAAAATAACAGAGTACAAAATGTTTTTTAAACATATATAAGTAACAGACAAAATTATATTTACAAATACATTTTTTAGTGAGGAATAACTTTACATTTTTGATCACTAATGCTAAATTAACTACTTCAAGTTCATTCTTAAACACAGTAACTTGTGACAGTGATCACTTATTATATACGCTAGCAGATTTAAAATTAATACTGTAAAAGATGTACATAGCTCAGAACTAACACACTCAGGTTAAAATTCTTGGCTGCACAGCCACTGTTCTAAAACGAACTGTACGAATTGTTTGATCATAACATAGTTACTAATACATTGTTAATATCCTAGAAATGCAATTATTTGCTTAGTTATTAAAACTTATATAAGCGTTTGAATCTTGTCAGAAATATGCAATTTATTTTTGTGACAAATAAACAAAAACCACAGCCAAATGTCTGGCAATGACAGCTGTGATCTGGGCTGGGTAAAAATTTATTTTGAGTTTCATTACTCATTATTACATTTTTAACATATTATCATTGTTATTGATATCAGAGTTTAATAGTATAAAATGTTTCCTTTTAGTAGCATAGGAATTTTGGACTTTCCTTGGTTACAAATTATAACATTTGACTTATTATTTTTACATAATTTAAATACATTTGTTATTAAATGAGCCACATTTTTTATGTCGGTTAGACTACTTAGTGTTAATAAAATCTTGTACAAGGTACATTTAATATTTATAAATATGTAGAATTTATTTAGGAACTTGTTGAAAAAAGCCTTAAAAATTGTCGCTCTCGAGAGTATGTTTAACAAATTTTGTTTACTCAATCAATTATTTTACTGTAATTATTCAACCCAGGTCTAAGCTGTTACATTTCATGACACTTATCATTGTAAATTATCACATCAAAAATTTAATAAGATTTAACAACTTAAATCTGACTAAATATAAACTTTAAAAGCAAATAAATTGGTGACTGACAGATTACGTATTTGAGTAATTTTTACTATTTAAAAATTATTAAGAACTAAACTTTAGTGTTAATTGTATCATTAGAATCATTGGTATTTTCCTTTTTCAGTATATTTTGGATTTCTAAAAATGTTTTACCACTTGTTTCAAAAAACAATGTACTAGTAAGTACAGTGCAAAGAATTAAATTTAATGTGAAAAATAAATACATCCAGTGCACTCCTATAGTCAATTTGACATACAAATAAAGTTTATTTGTAAGAAACGAACCAAAAGCATAACAAATCGCTGCTACAGAAGTAGCATAGCTTCTAACATCAGATGGGAATAATTCAACAACTATGATTGATGGTATCGTTCCCAATCCAATAGAGAACATTATTCCGTACGCAACAATACAAAAGTAAGGAACCCATTTGAAGTGTGTGAGATCGTTATAATCATCTAACCAGTAAAATAAAGTAGTTAAGCCCGTACACACACCACAGCCAGCACTTGATAGTACCATCAAAGGCTTGCGACCCACCCTGTCGATCAAGACACCACAAATTGACGGACCAATGATCATAGTCACGCCAAAGAATATCATGTAAACTTCAGCACTGAAGTAGCCCCCATCAGGAGGCAATGTGGTTGAGGAATATGATATAATGCTACTTACACCACCTAGTCTCTGCAACAAGGCAAATCCCATCGAGATCAACATAGCTCTCCTAGCACTCGCACTATTCAATAGATCTTTGAAATTGCCTTCTTTCTTCATTTCTTCTTCTACATTAGATGATATCTGTTTAAGCTCCTGCTCCAAAGCTGGGGAATCTGTGTTACAGTTTCGGAACCAGGCTAAAGATGTTTTTGCTTCTTCAGCACGCCCTTTCATGACCAAAAAGTATGGAGATTCTGGAAATCCAACGAAACATAGGAAAAATATAATTGGAACAGGGGATGAAATTAGATTTAAGTTTGCATAACTTAAGAAAGGTCCGATACACAACTCTAACATGATTCCACAGTTCATCATCGCACAGAATATTGTCCCCACGCCTCCTCTCACACTTGTGCTGGCGATCTCACCGAGGTATATAGGTACAACGGTGAAAGCAAACCCTTTGCTTAAGCCTACTATTGTCCGAGCGACGTATAAATAATATTCGTTTGAACCAAAAATCACCAACAACCATGAACCGAACAGTGCGAATGACAACACAACCAGAGTTTTTTTTCTTCCAAACCAGTTGGAGATGAAGCTTGATGGTATCGGACTTATAACGTTTCCAAGATCTAGTAAAGCCACAGCCCAGGACACTTTCTCAGGATCGATGTCGAGTGTGGTCTGTCCATTGAGGATGTACTTGACTGCTGAGGAAGGCCATGATATCCACATGCCGATGATGAATACAGACATTGCAGCTGGAACAAAGATGTTTGATGAGGATCAAAAGAACGTTAATTTATAAGCACACTGTAGTTGAAAACAAAAAAAATAATGTATTTAAATACAAAAGCTGTTACTATTCTAACATAACATGCGTTTCCCTCTGTAAATTGCCAAAATCAGTAAATAATAATATCAGGTTCAATGACAACCTGACATCTGACGTTAACAACCTAACATATGACGTTTACATCTTGAGCCTCAGGTCTCAAGTTCAAGGCTTGTGAGTGATATTTGCATTGGAATGCGGATTTAATGTAAATTTATTTTGAATTTGTGTTCAGACAAGTTAATCAGGAAAGGTCCAAACACTTGCCTTGAACCTTTAGATATGGACCTTAAGGTACCTTTAAGTAAATTTGATCGTTTGGTTACACATCCCAATATTAGTTTTACATTAATTCTGGTAGTTATCAAATTAATTTTACAGGTGTTGTTAATCAGACTCGCTTTTAATATTTTATTAGACTTTACTTGTGATAAAATATACACAATTGCCAATTAAATTACAAATTAATTATTAATTGTAAAATAGTTCTGGATAAATATTAAATCAGAAACCTTTAACTTATAATTATTTTTATTTTATAGCCTTCATTTTCTTTTTCTATTTATTTTGGTTAATAATCTGGTCTGCTTGTCATTTAAAACCTTCATTTTTTTTGTTTTATTCTTCAAATCTTCCAATGAAATTTGCAGCTATCTCATGTCTTCTTCCTTAAGTTCCACAATCCATCCATCTTATATTTGTTTTACTGTTCCATAGTTTTTCTATAATTCTTTTGCTTAATCTCTCCTCAGGTGTCCTGATTAAGTGTCCAAGATTGGTTTCTTTTTCATTGTACTCGTGACAGGTTCTATCTCACTGTAAACTGTTTCGTTGGAAGCCAGTCTCCAGTGTCCATTCTCTTGATAGTTCTTGTTAATAGAGGTCTTAATAAAATAATGTCTTAATTTTGCAGCTATTTAAAGATATTTTTTATTATATGTGTCCTTTTCTTATTTTATTACATGTCTTTTTCATAAATGTAGTAAACTGTTTATGATAGAGGGAACTGAATAGATATTCAGTGTACAAAAATATAGTTATCCATAAGTACACTTTAGAAATTACTATAAAATGAAACAGTATTTATTTTTTTAATCTTAAAACTAGTGATCAAAATTTTAAAGAGAGTTAATTTATGATATCACTTGCCATTAACTGAGTAGGATTTGGTACTTGAATTTTTCTTGGTAAAACTTGGTCAGTAAGTCAATTTCATCACTTGTTAGTTTGGCATAATTACTTTTAGATATAAAGCTGCTATCTAAATTGCTAAATAGAACATGAATTAAATGTAATTACTGTATAGTGGATCAGTGGTAAAAGTGTACTGAGAAATCTGTAAGGCCATCTGTTAAAATTTAAGTAGAAATATAGTTTGTTTTTATTTTGCTATTTAGTTTATTTGTCTTTTTTATCTATTTAAATATTTTTATTATGTATTTTTTCTAAACTAAATGCTTTATCACAGTCAAACATTAAATATTAATCTGTATTCCTAAAATCCACTTACATTTGTTATTTAACATTTAGTATGGAATAAATATTCACTATGTTTGGTATAGACTTAATCTACATAAAACATTGTTTTCGAATACGGAATTTACAACACTTTTGTTTTTTGTACAACACTTTTTAGTAAAAATAATAAACATACACTCAGCTGTTTACATTTTCTTTAGCTGGTCCCGCAAGTCTAGTTAAAAAATAAACTTCAAAACTTCAGAAATAACCAAGTTTGTTGTGATCGCAAATTTGGTTATTTCTGAGCAAATGTTATATCAACAAGTTTGAATAAAATTATGGAAATACGTTCACAAATTCTGTATCACTTCACTTGTAAAATTGTTATTTTTTCCATGGATAATTTGATAATTTAAATTTTTTAAATGATTGTGTTCCATAAAGTGTAATTTTTAATTAGAAAAAAATACTAAAACCCTTCAATCACAGAGAAATATCGTTGAAATTAGTTACTTTGAAATTCAAATGACAGCTACTCTGGAAAGGATAGACCTTTTGAAGTTCGGTTTGCAGCAATTAATTTCTCTTCAATAGACCTTTTTTATACCAAACTCGACCTAGGTTTACATTGAAGATTTTCGTTCAACTCCTCGTGTCCCTGTGAAAAGATGAAATGTCGCTAATGATGTCAAAAATTAGGTTCTTTGTAACGATGATGATGTACAACATTTCATTTCTACACGTGAAGTCATACAACAGTTGTGAAAGCATTTTTTTTCTTTCCTACTATATCCAAACATGGAAATATTTTTCATAACTTCTTTTATAGTTAAATAGTATTTGTCAATTTACAGTGTGATTCAAATTGCATTTTCCTAGAATGGCCATTCTAATAAAGAAATACTCAAATAGATTTTAATGAATTAGTAATATTTATTAAAGATATTTGCTCTGTATTTGTAACAATGAGGAACAAGATCAAACGCTTTATCTCTCAAGTAGGTAGTGGAAGTTTCCCTCTTTCTGAATGGAAGGTCACTGTCACTTGTTTATAACTATGCTTTGAGAATAACTTAATATTATTGTAAATTATGGAACATTTTCCTTTTGAATAACAGATTTTGTTGATGATAAATAAAGTTGTTTTAAAACCTAAAAGTGTACAAATATTTACAAAGTATTTTATTTATTTGAAGCTTTTAACTAAAGTTATTTTATAAGTAAACATTAATAGAAAATGCCAGTTTTTTTTTAATTTAGACAAAAATGCTCATTTTATATTGCCTGATATTTTAATTCTATGTTTAGAGCTGATAAAAGAATATAACATAACTATGGTTTATTGTTCAATAAATATGTGTCATATAAGTTTAAACAAACTAGCCCTGCCAGTACAGAAAATATAGATATCCCCAATTAGAATTAAAAGTATGAATAGATTACGAAATCGGGTAATTAATTTGTAAGCTAAAAAATCTGCCGAAATTTGAAATGCCTAGCTCCTCATCTATGAATTGTCAAAATATTTTAAACATTTTAAAATATTTTAGTTTTGCACAAAAAGTGAAATTTTGCAACTTTGTCGACAATAACCACAAACTTTACAATTATAATGAGTATGATAATATTTTTTTACTAAACATAAACATTTTTCAATTACGTTGTCACTTACTAAATATTTTTATCACATTTGAATGATGAGCACAACTCTTCAACACAGTTTGAAGTATTCAGACCTGTCATTTTTATTTATTTAAAAGCTATTAAATGAAAAGTTTAAATTTATAAATTTTTACATTTAATAATTTTTTTAAATATAAGATAAAAAACAAACCAAATTTTAAGCTCAGGTGTCTGTTTTGTTTTAATTTTTAGTTTTGATTTTCGTTTCAAAATATATGAAACTTTATCCAATTTTAATATTTCCATTAAGAAATTAGATTTTAGTTCCTCTTTGTATGTATTTGAAAGACGGAACAATGTTATTTTATTGAAATTGCTGAAATTGAAGTACAGGTCAAGAACTCGATGTCAATTTTGTTCCAACTTGCATTTCCTATTTAATTTTTTTTATTATAAAGGAAAATAAAGATTTTCTGTTTTAATTTTCTCTTTGTTTGGCCAATGTATATTTTTTCATAACAATCACAGTGTATTTGATATTTGTCAGAATTTTCTTCTCCTTTAATTTTCATGTTTGGATTTTGAAAATATATTTTAGTTTGAATTTTGAACTAAAAGTTATGTTCATTTTTAAAGAATTTTTATTTTTTCATCATTGTTAAAAAATATACATTGGAGACAAAGAGAAAATTAATTAAAACAAATCACATTTTGTCTAAAGTTAATTAAATAAAATAAGTAAATAACCATAATTATTTTTAAATGCCTGTGAAACCATTGAAATTAAGGCAAGTGAAAACAACCTTGTAAACAATGAACCTGGACTGTTTTACAAAATTTCCACTTATCAACTTTTAAAATCTTTAAATACTTATCTACTCCATTTTTGTATTTATTTTTGGATTTTATTTTTACTATTTAGTTTTATTTCTATAGTATTATATTAATTTATTCATTCTTAAAATGTATATAACTCTATTATTCTAAATGTATGTTTTTTATTTTTTTTTTATTAAGTAAATATTATTTTGGATCAGTTGTGTTTGGGTCTGATGATGTTATCTTTGACAAGAAAGACCTCATAATAAAAAATATAATTGTTGGAATTTTGAAAAAAAAAATTGCTTCCAAATTATAATATTATTTGTTGTGCCTTTACTAATATTGTGTTATAGTCTTG
Organism: Stictocephala bisonia; assembly: GCA_035578905.1. Classification (NCBI taxonomy): domain Eukaryota; kingdom Metazoa; phylum Arthropoda; class Insecta; order Hemiptera; family Membracidae; genus Stictocephala; species Stictocephala bisonia. The sequence continues at coordinate 3,576,128 of JAQJVL010000003.1, forward strand.
TTTGATTCAGTTTTTTCTGTTCTGAATTATTTTGAACTGTTTGGGATTGATTGTATTTATAACCATCATACATTATTGTTAATGTAAAGATTAGGTTAGAGTCAACATTTATTACTTTGAATTACTAATAATTAGTAATGCAAACAAACCCTAATGAGTTCTGCACTTTGTTAACTAACGCATATGTCTTTATTTAATAACAATAACAACAAATAATTGAATTAACAACAATGCAAAATATACCTGAGACGGCAGCCGCATATTGCCGGAGAACTGCCAGGTTGAAGGATATCATGTTGGCAGACCTGTCAGGCAGATAATACTTAATATTATATCACAATTCACAGTTATAACATCGGTTTTTACTGCATGTTAGTGACATTAACTACAGTAATCTATTTATGACTCACTGACAACAGCCCAAAGCCCTGATAGCACCCACCAGCTGGTGCTATGTAGCTAAACAAGAATGAGGAAAACAGCATCTGTATGTAGTAGGGATTGTCTTTCAAGGTCATTCAGCTGAAGGATGTATAACAGGATTTGGACTTTCCCACTTCTTAAACAATTATTATTTGCTTCATATAAAAAACTAATATTTAAACAATTTATTTTGAACAACTATCTTTTATGAATGCTGGTGTTATTTAGTTAAAAATATTAGTTCATAAAATAACATACAATTTATAACATACCTTGTAAGCAGATAATTAAATATTTTTACATAGATAATAAACCAAATTCCTATTATTTGTATTTTTAATATATTATAAAAAATGTTATTTGTTAATATTTTTTATAAAAATGACTGTTATAACTAGCGATGGCAAAACTAATCACTTACTTAATCATTATTTTATACTTAACTGCCCATTAATATAAGCACGTCGCCGGTAGAAAAAAAGAGTCAGAATCCGAACTTCTCGGCCAGAAAAAAAACAAATTATAAACGTGATTATGTCCATAACAAAGATCGAAAGAAGAAAATAAGGTTTCTAATTACAACCTGTCCATAATTTAAATTGATTTGATAACATTTATCTCTTTGTATACTGGATGTAATACCTTAATCAATTTATAATGATGGTAATGTGGAATTTCCAGCTTTTCAATTGCTTGTTCAATTGCATTGTTAATGAAACGAAATTGGTAATTTTTTAGTAATAAATATACTTGGATAACATTATATAGTATTCACGATAAAAGCATCTTTAGTGAAAAAGTCAATTACAATGAATTGTTATTTTTAACTTACGATTCTTAGTAAGAAATCATTGGATTATTAAATCACTTTAAGAAACTAAATCCTCTCAAATACACTTTTTATCACCTCGTATTATCTGTTCCAACAATCATATTGCTTACATGTAGTAAACTGAAACAACCGATTGTAATAAACAAATAACAAGGTTACATTATACAATTAAATATAATATTAAAGCATCTTAACAAATAAATCACAAATTCTTCATTAAAGTAGTGATATAAGCTTGCTTATCACCGAGAACAATAAAACTTCTGCTTTAATTTCTCTGTTATATTTTTGTTAAACAATTCTTGCTATAAGAATGTTATTAGTAAGTTTTAACTTTATTGATCTTTTTAATTTTTAGATTGGGGAATTAGTAATCTACAAATAATCCGCACTCATCAAAGAGTTTACTTGTCATAATCTTTATTCATGTTATGTAATAAAATTAAAGTTTGATTAATCTGAACAAAACTCGTTATGAAGTTGAATTAAATGTATTTACTATTGTTTTACAGCAATCTCCTTTAAAAAGAATGCATTCATGTATATTATTTAAATATTTTATAGTACATTAATTTTAGACATTGATAGATGCAATTTATCACTACTTAAATTTAATAATTCACATGTTCTATAAGGTTCAGATTTTGTATAGGGAAGAGAACTGAGTGTCAGACTTGTCAGTTGACTGAAAATCAGACCAACACTACGTGGTTCGGATTCCACATAAAGCTGAAAGTCCCATAATTGTCCTGGCTATTGGGCAATTAATAAATAGTCCTTTCTGAGCCGAGTCGAACTCAGATAGTAACAATGACTACACTTGTTCATCTGTACTAATCACACTCATTCACCCCTCATATTTGCCTATATCTCTACGATTGGCGTCTAAGAAATTAATGATGAATGAATAAAATGTCTCGCCATTTTTGGTTTTTTAATAATTTCCCTTTAAAAAAATAATATTTTCGTATAAAACCTAAAAGTGTTTAGGTTTTTTTGCATTTGTAATCTAACTTTTACCTTATTTAAATGTTCTGTGTTATTTATTAAATTAATTTACATGTTTTTTTTAACTTTTGATAATATGATCAGATAAAAGACAATGTAGCTCTTCAACATTCCCAATCTTAAAATTCTTCAGTTTAAATTTTATTTTTATATTTTTGAAATTTTCTTTTGATGTGTTACTAAAAAATGTGATCAAGAAAATTCAAGCTGTTTTATCAGTAGCCAAATCAACTTCAAAATTACTGCTTTAAGAATGTAAATTGACTTTCTTAACCTTAAGGTACATTTTGCTTGGAGCGACCTTCACGTTTAAGTCCGCTTTTTAAGGCACTACCTGATTTGCAAGTTTTAACATGAAATTAAATAGGGTTTTGCAAAAAGATGTATGATCAAAATTTAAATCAACAAAAAACTTTAAGAACAGATTTTATACATACAACATGTAAATTTGCTGATCAAGTTAATACAATTATGTTTTTTAACCTTAGATATGGTAGTTTTAAGGTAGATAAGATGATTTATACTTTTGAAATTAATTGCAATGTAAATTTACATTTAATTCATGTACAAACTTCAAAATCAGGTATTGGCTTGAAACAGTTTATCAAAGCTTAATCTTAAGGATTAGTTTAAACTTAAATTTGCATGTGTTCTCAGAAAAACTCAATTTTGTAAGTGTAAGATCAAACTAATTAACTCTGTTTGTACTAATACTTACAATTCTAAGCTCTAAACAAGTGGACTAATGTGATGAATTAAGAATAACTGGCTTTATCATGGCTTTTTTTAGTTTTATCAATGAGGTTGATGGCCGAAATCAATTACGAACTTTGACACAACAGACAAGATACCTAGGAGTACTGCCAGACTCCCTTGTAGACAACATCAAACGATACCAAATATGGCTATGCTATTAGTAATTTACTACAACTGCCAATAGGACTAATTTACTAATTTATATGATTTACAAGTTTAGTATAAAAATCAAGTAGATTTTACAAAAAGATCTAGAATTGAAATTTAAAGCCTCAGAAAAAAAGATTTTAAGATTAAATTTTGTAGATGGAGTGGCCATAGCTAAGGTGGTGATTTGCCACACAGTCGGTCCATGTTTGATTCCTGCTGTGACCATATACGGGGTGGAAAAAAATATGTAAACGCTTTCACAACAACGTTTTTCCATAGATAAATTGAAAATTAATTTTTTTTCAAATAATTTTGTTCCATAAAGAATAATTTTTTATCAGAATAATTTACTTGAAACCGTTAAATAGCAGAGAAATAATTTGTTCAAATTAATTTCTTTGAAATTCAAATGGCCGCTATTCTGGAAAGGGTAAACCTTTCGAAGTCCGGTTTGCAATATTTAATTTCTCTTGAATAGACATTTCATTTGATAACAAACTCGACCTAGGTTTACGTTGAGGATTTTCGCTCAACTCCTCGTGGACTGTCCCTCTGAAAATATGAAATTTTGCTAATGGCGTCAAAAAGTATGTTCTTTGTAACTATCATTTACAAGATTTCACTTTTACAAGTGAAGTTATACAATAGTTGTGAAAGCGTTTCCATGTTTTTTGTGTAGATTTTACCCTTATACCGCCCCCTTAGTTTGAAAGTCACGTTAAGCCGGTGATTAAACGAGCCTACAAAACAAAAATGAATAAATGAAGAAATGAATTTATTTCCCATAAGTAATAGGCAGCAATACAATCATGGAAAAAGCGAGAAATTAAACTGGCCACTTTATCCAGTAGCGTGACCAGTTGAAACTATACAAAATATAAAATAAATTAACATAGTAGATCAGAGTCTAGCATTTAGAATACTTAGTTAGAAAAGAAAATTGCCAACTGTAACATCTGTGAGTTCAACTACTTACAAATAATAATTTTGAAAGAAGAAAATAACATTAGTAGATGCATAAGTAATATGATGTAAGTTAAGTAATACATGAAATTAAATTGTAATGAATATGAAAATAGTGAATACATAAAATATTTAATAATAAGTAGGTAATAATTATGCCTAATAAATGGGTTAAAGTTAAATCTTATATAGAAAACTACTCTTAAGAAAATAACAATTAATTATTTATACTACTATATACTACTTCATTATACTAAGACATAATTAAGATATTCTACATCTTGTTGCGAAGAAAGCCAAGTGACTGTTTCTTTGCAAAAGTGTTTGAAATGTTTTATATTTTTGATTTGAAGTGGCAACTGATTGAAATATTTTGGACCTAGATATTGAAAGGAGTGAGGAAAAACAACTTTGTTGACTTTGGGTAATTTAAAACAGTTATTTACAAGACTTCTTGTATTGTGGAAATGGTTTTGCGTTCTGTTTTCTCTATTCCCACTTCTGATATAAAACAATCTCAGAACTTTAAAAACGAACAGATGCTGAAAGGGTAAAATTTTTAATTGTTGAAATAATGGAAAAGAAGTTGTTCTTTTGGTTTTTTTAAGAATTATACGTAAAAAGTAATTTTGCGTGGTTCTTAACTTATCTATTAATGTTTTGTATGTTCCTCCCCAGCATGGTAAAGCGTATTGCAGTCTTGAGTTGATGAGGGCAAAATATAGTGATCTCAAAAGTGTCAAGTTACAAAAATTTCTCAAAAAATAAAATTTTCTAATTTGTGATCTTAGTTTTGCGTGTAAATCTAATATATGAGGTTCAAAAGTCAATTTTTCGTCGAGCAAAATTCCCAAGTATTTAATAGTTTTTACTTTTTCTAAGGGCTGGCAGGTACATAATTGGAAATTACAGGATGTGGAGTGAAATATCAAGGGGGAGGGTAGATCAAAACCAAAAAAATCAAAAGTTATAAACTTGGTCTTATTTACATTAACCTGAATTTTATTTGCAGAACACCATTTTCTGAGTATTAAAAGATCATTGTTGATTAAAATTTCTAGTGAATTAAGGTCTTTGTGAGTATAAAAAAGTGCTATGTCATCTGCAAAAGCGATAATATTTCCATGGAAATTGAGGTTCAACAAATCATTAATAAAAATGAGAAAAAGGGTGGCTGAGGTCACAGAACCTTGAGGGACACTCGTTTGGACAATTTTTGAATCACTAAAAGTGTTGTTAATTTTTACTTGTTGTCTCCTTTCTTTGATAAAACTATTAAACCAGTTTAGAGCAACACCTCTAATTCCTGCTAGCTCTAATTTTGTTAGAAGAATTTCATGATTCACCATATCAAATGCTTTTTTAAAATCAGTAAAGAGGCCAACTGTTTTAAGTTGCGAGTTTAAACCTGTGAAAATATAATCTGTTACTGTAATTAATGCACTTTCAGTAGATCTCCCTTTAATAAAACCAAATTGTTTACTGCTTAAAAAGTTCGTTCTCATTAAAAAGTTATTTAATCTTATCATCATTATTTTTTTCAAATAATTTAGAAAAAACAGAAAGCAGGCTTATCGGTCTTAGGTTGTCTAATTTATATGAATTGGGCTCTTTCAAATAGGGTACAACAGAACTTAATTTAAGATTGTCTGGAAAAATACCATTACTGAAACTAATATTGATTATATACACTAATATCGGGGCAATGTCATCAATAACATGTTTTAATAAATTGACGCTAAAATTATCATAACCTGTAGATCTTTTATTTTTCAAATTAAGAGCAACTGTTTTGATCTCATCTACTGAGGTAGGAGCTATGAAGAAGGAATTTAGGTAAACATTGGTGGGACGGACAATTTCGGCAGTGAGTGTACTTGGCTAACCAGACTGTATCGAGATAAGATGATTGTTGATTTCTTGTGCGATAGCGCAGTTCTGTTATCACGGTCCCATTATCCAATTCAATAAGATCAATACAATTATTAGCTCTGCTGCAACCAGTTAAATTATTAATAATCTTCCATTGTTGTGAAACATCCCCTTTACAGTTTTCTAACTTTTTGGAATAAAACTCGTTTTTTGTAAAGTCAATTTCAGATTTTAAGTTGTTAGAAAAATTATTGAAATAGTTAATAAATGCTGAGTCATAAGGTCTTCTTCTTGAAATTTTATATAGCTTTTTTCTTTTATCTATTTTTTTTCAAAATATTTGAAGTTATCCAAGGGCTCAATAACTTAGCTTTTCTTATTTTAATGTCAGTTAAATCTATCTTACTACTACTATCTAAAATATCGTTTAACATTTCTTGAAATTTATTAAAACACAAGTTAACGTCTTCCTCAGAAAGAACCTCACACCAATTGACATTTTTCAACTTATCCTTAACTACACTAAAATCGACTACAAACTTGTTAGACTTACGACATAAAGTAGCTGTTGGCTTGTTATTGTTTGATGAGTTATTAAACTTTAGTCCCGATCAGTAATACCTACATCGAATACACCACTAGAAAAGAGATTTATATATCTATGTCGAACAAAAATATGATCAATAAGTGTTTTGGAATTAATTGTTATTCTTGTAGGTGTATCCACTAAGGATGTAAATCCATTATTATTTAATATACTATTGTAACTATTTGTTATAGTGCTAGTTTCCAGAATATTAATATTTATATCTCCGACGTATATTACGTTATTTGTAACTCCTGAAAGAAGCTGCGCTAGTTCAGTTAGAAAAACGTTTTCAGTTGTATTGTGTAATCTATATAAACATATCAGCTTAAAATAAGATTTATTTATTTTAATATTTAACAAAAGAGAATCAGCTGACAACATATTGAAAGGAGGGCTTATCTGTGTACATTCTATTGAATTATCTATAAAACATAAAACACCACCTGCTCTATAGTTATCATTGCAATGGGCTTGTCTAAGCAGGCAAGGGAAACTGTGTCTTAATTGGGCATCTCTTTTTACTAAAATCTACACAAAATATACTTTTTATTTATGTAATAAGATTATTATTACAATTTTAAATCCTTATAGAAAAATTATACTATATACTTATATTAAATACCTCTCAGACCAGCAAATATCAGTAACATGTATAAAAATTGTCGTAGCTTCTGAATGACTACAATCAAGACAAGGAGTAATTATGGTTCATGTAGAAGGCTCCCAGATTTTAGTTTTTTTTTTATTTCAGCGAGAGAATTCTTTTTCCTCATTTGAACACTTTAGTCAAGGCTTTATGCTCTTCGTGGAACCAATATAAACTTGATATTTGCTTTGCTCATTTTCGTATCCTTTATTTGTAACTTCCTAGTCTTAATAGGTACATATACAGTCACACAACATACTTTTAAATGGATCTAAAAAGTGTAGTATATTATTTAAAATGATGATATAACTTATATTTCTGTAATATTGTAAGTTTTTTAAAACTTGTCATTATATCATCATCAAAGTTTATCAAAAGAGAGCGATGTTTAAAGAATTATTTGTACATTTAAATTTGATTTTAAACAATTTGTATCTTAATCTGTTTTACACAAACACACCTATATTACACAAACACACACCTATATTACACAAACACACACCTATATTACACAAACACACACCTATATTAAATACAAACTTCAAGTTTATGACTTTTTTACTACATGACTACATAATAAAATGTATCTTGCTATTTTTAAAAGACCTGATTGTTTTAAATAACTCTTAGAAAATTACTACTTAAATAGTTTCTTTTTTGTCTTTGATATCACCAGAGCGACCACATAAATAAAAATTACAAGCAACCAAAAAAGGCCAGTAGTTGTGTATAATTAATTGTATAACAGTATCAGACTAGTAGCATAGCTTATGGGGGGATATCCATCATAATAAATAGCTTCCTCCCAAAGATTGATCTATTTTCTTGATACACCAAAATATGAGCTAACCGCATCTTATTTTACATCAACACCTATCATAAAACTATCATACCTAGGAAGTACAACAAATATGTCACCTTACTTATGTATATTTCATACATCAACCATGTAACAACTTATACACCTCAAATAACATTCTGTACAAATTTGCTGCCTTGCCTTGTCCTATTTCCTTATCTTTTTAGTTTTAACCAGCAAACTTGCTAGTACCTTGAGCTTTCGGTCTGGGCCTTTCATTATTCCTACATTCTGTAATTTGTACCCATATTATCTCTGCGTCCGTTAACCCAATTATCTGTTGTGAGACAATTAAAACAACAACAAAAATAATAACAATGTCATGTTGATTACCATACTGATGTTGATGTCATATTATGCTTATATTATATAAAACTTTCTATATTATATAAAACTCAACACTACACTTCACTTATATAAACAAACACATTTCACCCATTATATTCTTGTTTTCATTATTTCTAAAAAAGATATTGTAATATAATAACAATGGTATTTTCCTCACTTATAATAGCGTATTGAATTCAATAATAAAAAATAACAAGTTAAATTCCTAATATTTTAAATAACATTTACTTTAACAAAGTTATATTTTACTCACATTATAAGTTTAGGCCTAATGTATTGTAATTGATTTCTTGGTAATTGAAATTCAACGAATATTATAATGTTGTATTAGGAAAAACAACAGGTTGTGTGATGGGGCAGTATCGGCTACGTAACGCACTTCACGGTAACTCCAGAGCGAACAGACGAACACAACTTACATTGCGCACAGATGTTGATGAACAACTGTTATGCGCAAGGAAGACACTGGTATGGGCAGGACTTTAAAATTGCAAACCAGCAATGACTACGAGTGTAGTCATTGTTACTATCTGAGTTTGACTTAGCTCAGAAATGATTATTTATTAATTGCCCAATAGCCAGGGCAACTATGGGACTTACAGCTTTACGTGAAATCCGAATCACGTAGTATTGGTCTGATTTTCAGCTAACTGACAAGTCTGACACTCAGTTCTCATCCCTACACATCTGATCTTGACTACCATCCAACATGGACACCCAGACTTCTCTACTTGTGTCACGTTGATGGCAACCGTTGAGCGTATGCCGTGTCGGTATTAAGAGGACTGAGCATAGAACCTATCACATACAATCCCCCAAAAACTTTGTCCCCAAGTAGCTGGGTTACAGTACTGCACCACCATTACTTGTACTAAAGTGAGGAAATAAATTTTTTTCGTTCATTCGTCCACCTCACACAGGGTTTTGATATGGTCTTCCTTAGCACATTGACTGATGACCAAAAGAAAGGAAACTCATCCCAGAAGCTGATCACATTTGTTATAAAACATGGATAAATGGATTTTGCATGCATGGTGGGTTGTTAGTTGAGGCATCGGTTCATCGTAGCGTGTAAGTCAATTTAGAGGCTAATATGGCATTGCTCATTTTCCTGTCTTCTCATATATAATTTTCTCCACTAATCGTGGATATTATGTAGGATCCCAGGCAATTCAATAACCATTAGACCTCTGAAAATGCTCACAACTTCACAAAGCAACAAACTAGTATTAACTTGTTTATTGCTTTGTGCAGGAGAGACTCAATAGTGAGTGACTGACCAAATGACTCTGATTGTTCTGTGGCTGTCGTGCTTAACACAACACACTGTCTTAGACGTAGTTTGTTTGGAGAAACTTTATTGGTCTAAAACTTCCAGGATATACTTTTGTCTTGAGAGATCCATTTTTTCCCCTATACTTTGGTGCATGTGACACATTAATCAGATGTGAAATGAAATGACAAACGTCTTTACTTTTCCAAGAGGCAAAGATACGGCTGTAAAGCCCTCTCTACCACTTAACCTCAAATGCTAGCATTTTAAACCGGTTTCACAACCCAGACTTATTTCCTATTCTATTATATTATGGAAATCTTCAGATCCAATTCTCCATAGTAATCAATTTACTATTTTCTTTCAATGCCAAAAATAATCTATAAACGAAACAATATCGATTTGAGTAATTGTACAGTACTTTATGCATTTGTTGTAATGCAATTCCTGTATTTTTCCGTGCTATCATCATAATTTTTCTACCCCTATTGTAATAGTAATTAAAGGCGCTTATTAATTTGAAAAGTTGTGTTTCTCAGAATTATCCTCCGTATTTCTACTAGTGAAATTTAAATATGTTTTCTTCCTTTTGTAGTAAGCTATTTTATGTACTCTATTGTAATATTAAATGAACACATTGTCTATCACAATAAGATATGTGATTTCTTAGGGCTCGTAAATTCTGTCACGCTGTATAAATAGCTCTTTGTATAAAAATGTACGACTAGTTGAAGGTTGTGTTGTATTCTACTTTCTTGAATACATCCTCTGTTTCAAGCCGTAAACCATATTTGAACATGTATCCAATCAAATTTACATGATTTACATAATCAAACATGAAGTAAAGTAACGGATGGATTAAAACGTAAAGTAATGCATTAATTATCTTTGTAATTAATGTTTTTTGTATCTCACAATGTTTTACGTTTTGGACTTTTTGTGACTTTTTTATATTATCTTTTGTTAATGTTGATGGCCTTGTCTTCTCAGGTAATTTTGCTGGTGGCCTACTCTATTATAATTATTCCTGGTCCTGTAACTGCACTATAACCTAATTTAATTATAAATATTAATACATATTTGTTTTAGAGTGATGTGTATTATTAGGTAAAATGGATAAATTTAATGTATTTATTTATCGTTAGAATGTTAGAAATGAAGATTTGTTTCAATATTGATTGTGAACGTTATTGTCCAAATCTAGCTTTTATTACACTCTGTAATAAAACCTATAATGCTTATAATCGATATTACAAATCGATATGAGCATTATAGGTATGGAAAATGGAAAAATCTATATACAGAGTAGTGGAAAAATAGCCCTTAGATATTGAAAATACGTTTCCATATTGATAGAAAAATAACTTGGGCAATTTCTTTTTTTTCACTTAAAATAAAAATATAACTGTAAAAAGAGAATCATATACTACTATTTTGATGTGCTTAATTTTAGCTAAAAAAAATATTTTAATACAAACTAATATGTTGTAAAAACAGTGCTTGTATACTCACTATTTATTGATAATTAATGGTTTGCGTTGCTCAGGCGTACCAACTGCGATCCTTGTGAACTGTGTATCGAGTACTGAAAGGTATATGATTGTAGAATTTAAATTGGCAGAGAATTAGTGGTCAAACCAGTTCAGCAGCTATTTGGCGAAAACTTGAAAGTTCAACTCTTGTTTTGAATAAACACTCTTTCAGACAGTATGAAGGTAGTTTTTTCAAAAAGTGCCTTCTTCTTTACCATACCAGTTCTTCAAGACTGAAGTTTTTCATGAAATATTTCTTCTTTAGTATTTTTTTGGACGTTTTTATAACATTGTAAGACAGTAATTTAATTGCTATCATCCATTATTGATGATTATGAATAAGTTTTCTTAAGTCCTGGATTTAAAAAATATCACAAAAGAAAGTTCTGTTTTAGTGAAAATATATATTTTAAACAAGTTTTATACTAAATAATACTCCAGTTACAAATTTATCAAATATAATTTGTTAATATTGTACTGTGTTAAAATTACAATATCATTCATTTTTGTGCAGACGTTGAACCCTTAATTTTTTTGTAAGTGTCAAATAGTTGGAATTTTGGTTTAGTATTATATACCATATAAAACAATTATTGATAAAAATTATGTTTAGTTCAATTTATTTGATTTTTTCTTTTAAATAAATAATCAAATAAATTCAGGGTTGGGCAAAAGTTTGGAGACGGTTTAATAGTTTTATTATTACTTGGACTAGAGGATTAAAAATTAACTAATTACATTAGAAACTAAAAACAAATTTTTCAACGTTCTTACCGACTCTCTGCCTCCAATGGGGTACAGCCTACAAGGACTCAGTAGATAATTTAAAATGTAAGCATAGGTTCGATGAGCATACCATTTTAAAGGTCTTAATTAGTAGAACATCATGCCGTAAATCAGACCTGAAAAGGTTAAGCCTAAACAGAATGGCGGAGGTCAAAAGTTTCAATACTGATTTTATATATGCAAGTTCAAGAATGGTTTAATTTTATTGTAACCATATCAGAAGAAGCTACAAAACATCACACGATCACTGTACACAAACACCTACTTTAAGATGTATTCAGTGTCCTGCTATTCTTCTTTGGGTAAGGTTCACGAGGAGTCAGTAGAACATTTTTAATGTAATCATAGGTTGATATACAGATAATTTTAAATGGCTGATCAAACAAAGAAGAATGCCGCAAATCTTGCCTCAAAAGCTTTATCCGTTACAAAATGGCGGCGGTTTAAAATCTTTGAATGTCATCATATTTGTGCTATTATCAAAGTCGAACATAAAACACAAATGTAAGTTTTCATGAATGAAGATATTCTGTACAGATAATGTTTCTAATGTTTTAGTGTTGGGATTTAAAAAAAATTAGTTTACACATCTAAATGCCAAATGGTAAAATTTTGCAAAGTTCCAGTAATAATAAAGGTAATAAACAAACTCTTGAAAATTACATCGTGTGTTTATGATACTTAAAAGTGAATATGTCCGTGTTTGATACAAAGAAAAGTGGATGTGCCTGTGGTACTAATAAAAGTTTGTATATGCGCTTTTGATACTAATCTCAATTTTAATAATGTCTTGGGTTTATAACAAAACTAAAATTGGTATTTATTAACAAACTTTAAAACTGATAAGAAACTCTATTTTAAATGCAAAGGAAGTAATCAAAACAATAATTTTTGTGTTGTTTTTATTGTAGCTTTAATCCTATAAAATGTCAACAACTGCAACTTCTTCCATATTATTGTTGTCTAAAGATTCACAAGCATTTTCTCCTTCCTGGTCTCCAGATAGCCCCTCACATATCCGCTTGTTTCATTGAAGATGTTCCATGGATTTCCATCCATCCCCAAAATGCTTAGAGACCAAGGAATCTACGTCCTTATTTTACTTGACACACAGGAAGACTGCTTGGGTTCAGAGATTGATTATCAGAGCCTGTATCAAGGTTGTATGACAGTTCACCTCGAACAAAAACATTATCCGTCTGTGTCCTAAGTACAACACCTCTTTTGACTTTTGAAACTTGAAAATGAAGGCTGTTAGCTGATTTTATGTATTTTTCAGTGTCTTTCAAGTTTTTCTATAAGGCCAAAAAGCACGATCTGACGGCATGAATGAGTGGCCACTTACTGGGTAGATAATTTCAATACTCTTTTTATCTCCTTAGGTACATAATTTAGAAGCCTTTTTCCACACAAAGCAGTTATTACTGGTAATAATACCATGTTAATAATACTGGTGTTTTGGTCAGAACATCCGAAGACTGTTTTATCCTTGATTTATCTGGAGATACCTCTTCAAAATTCTTCTCCATAAAAATAAATTTATTTAATAGTAATTAAAAAAATTAAAGGGACTCACCAGCAACAGTTCAAAACAATGCACTGAATGTGTTTGATCAAAATTGTAAACAAACTGTTCTATCATGGTCAACAGCACCGGGCATTTTGATTGGTTGAAAGACCACTTGTCCGGTTTTGATCCTATTCAGTTTCAAAATTGGTCCCTTATTTCAACATTAAACATTATATTGTAGCTTTCATTTTTTATACAAGAGCAGTTGACAATGCTATATTACTAGAGTAGCTCTACCAGAATCAATTACTAACTCAATTTCAATAAAAATTGCTTTATCCGACTTTGATAATGGGCTACTCATTTATACATACTAAAAACCATAAAGATCTGACTGCAGTTTTCTGAAAATTTAAATTTGGGAATCTTCAAAAGAAAAAAAATCAAGTAAGGAGAAAACATGAACTAAATTAAAATAATTATATTATGTGTAATAGCTAAATAAATGTGTCATATTTTGTATATTTTTAATACAGTTTTAACATTTGATATTTATTTTATCAATACATTAAAAATTATGAAAACACATAAATATTAACCTTTTAAGGCAAATATGATAAACAAATTGTACTAACTCTCATAAGTATCAATTTTAAGGCCCCCTTATAATAAAAGATATTTATTATTTTAGGCATATTTGAACTAAGATGTAAATTAAATACCTACTCAGTCCTGCAATTGAAGTATGTATCTTAAATGATGGATCTAGTTTAAACTTAAGGCCTGCTTCCCTATTTAAGTACTTCATTTGCATTGTCGACATAAATTTATATTTAATTGTAAAATTCTTAAAGAGTTTAATAAATTCTTTTTGTTGTAAAACAGTATAGTCCTTATTTCTAGTTAATTTAGTGACTCTTGCTTTCTAATAAAACAAGACAATATTCATACATCTTTATTATTCTGTGATAAAGTAAGACGATAAAAGCTTTTTTATTACAAAAATGAAAAACACATTAATATAATGAAAACTTTGTCTAATATCACTTATAAAATCAGTTGAGAGCGGGTGTTTAATATTTCTTGAATTTGTGCAAATGTTTTGCCTTTTGTTTCAAATACTGCAAAAATCGTGAACATTACTGACGATAAACTGCACAGTGTGAAAAATCCAAACATAAAGTGAACGCCGTATGTTTCTTTAACAAATAAATATGCTTTATTTATGGAAAATGAGGCTATAGCGAAGAATATTGCTGCAATCGCAGAAGCAAGATTTTTTACATTTGTTGGAAACAGTTCTCCTACAAAAGTCGTGGGAATCACTCCGATACCAGTGCCATAAGCAATTCCGTAAAAAACAAAACAAGCATAGGGGATCCAGTTACAATTTATGTCATTTGAGGGACCAGCAGCCCAATAGAAGATTGTTGATATTCCGGTGAGCAAAGCACAGGATGTACAGGACACAATCAAGAGTGGTTTCCGACCCAACTTGTCCATTAGTGGTGTGCTAATAAAATTACCCAGAAGTAGAGTTACACCAAATACAACCATGTAAATGTCAGCAGTAAAATAACCACCAGTTTTAGGCAATGTTATAACAGTATATGCTAGCATACACGAGATACCTCCAAAACGTTGAAATGCTGATAAAAACAGGACAATCGTTAAAGCCCTACGGTTTCCGTGAGTTTTCAAAAGATCCTTAAAACTACCTTTCTCCTTCATGTCTTTTTTCACTGTTCTTGTCATTTCATCGATTTCCGTCAGCAAAGAATCGTCAGTTTCTTTCGCATTTCGAAACCACGCCAATGTTTCCTTTGCCTCTTTGTGACGTTCCATCATCAGATGAAAGTACGGAGAATCTGGCAAACAAACAAAAGTTAAGAAAAATACAATTGGGACCAAACCAGATATTATATTTAAATTTTGGTATGAAACAAATGGGCCTATGCAGTATTCAAATAGTGTTCCTCCGTACAAGAGACCTGTGAAAATGGTACTTAAAGCTCCACGTATTGGCACCTCTGCAATTTCTCCTAGATACATAGGAACAACTGTGAAAACAACTCCTTTACCGATTCCTGCCCCAAATCGAGCAGCAAACAAAAAGTGAACGGTGCCAGCAAATATAGTGAGTATCCACGTGGCAAAGAACAGGAAGGCAGTCAGAACTAGAGTGGTTTTTCTGCCAAGACGGTTTGCTAGGTAACCAGACGGAATGGGGCTGATGATGTTGCCAACATCCATGAGAGCCACTATCCAAGATATCTGGTCCGGAGAAATGTTGAGCTGGGCTTCTCCGCTCAAGATTTTTTGGACAGCTGGAGACGGCCATCCCAGCCAGCATCCTGCGATGAATACTGATAGTGCAGCTGAAACATAATGATTGAATTGCATGACAGTTGTAGATATTCAAATACTTCCGGACAATATATTCAAATTTAAACGAGAGTTGTAAAGAAGATATAATAGTACTGAGTTAAAGTCTTTTGTTGTTTTATTTTTTGATATAAATATTAAACGATAGGCCTAGTTGTTAACATGCTTGTAATGAAATGTATATTAGTACTGAGTTAAAGTCTTTTGTTGTTTTATTTTTTGATATAAATATTAAACGATAGGCCTAGTTGTTAACATGCTTGTAATGAAATGTTTGCTATGTGTAAACATTGTTTATCCTCATGAAAAACTAAGTTTCAATATCTATAGAGCCATAAGTTAAAGAATAATTGAAATAACTTTTTACTTTGTATTGTTCATTTGCCTCCTAATAAAGTTAAATGAGTAGCCTACTTGTATTTACATTCAATGATTACTAAACTAAGTTCTAGCAATGGGAAAAGATCAAAGTGAGAAACTTTCAAAAGAAAAATCTTTAGTTTTTATACACAAAGTAAATATCCACTAAACACATTTTAAAACAAGTGAGAATACTATTAGTTTACTGCACTGTTAAAAAAAATTATTTCTTAAATTTTTTTATTTTAAAATAATCCTCTTTTGACAATTTGTCAGTTTGGTGATGGATGTCCAAGGAGTTCAACACATGATTTTATCTGTCAAAAAATTACAATTTCTTTTCTTTCTGAGGAAACTTAATTATTGTTAGAATGTGTTTTTCAAAATGAATAACTCTTGATCAGGTTGTTACCAAAATTATTTTAGAGCCCTTGTTAGCCTTTGACAGAAAGAAAATCATTGCTGCATTCTCAGAAAATGTTGATAGCTATTGAAATTTGATTTTCTGTTTGCTGTAGATACTGTAGAGCCAGGTTCATATCTAAATTCTTCACTAAAACTAAATAAATCAGTTTAAAAATTAGATGAAATTAATTTACGTAATTATAAAGAAATAAAAGAATAATCTATAATTTTTTTAATTCTGTTCTTAATGATTGTTGTACGTTTCAAACATTTAATTGACTAAAATCATTTTTTATTAAGGCATGAAACATTTTAAAGTTAAATCTTTATCAACATCATTGAAAACTTTATTTTTTGGTACATGATTGTCAAGTAAATGAACTTAAAAATAGACTTATCAAATACTATGAAAGTAGTTTAAGACTAGAATAACTCATCAACACTACACTTTCTTGTGTCCTTCTCAGACAGACAGTAGCTTGTGCTGGGGGTGACACCTTACAGTCATAATCTGGCACTGTGCTGGAGGTAATACCTCACAGTCATAATCTGGCACTGTGCTGGAGGTGATATCTCACAGTCATAATCCGGCACTGTGCCAGAGGTGATACCTCACAGCCCTAATCTAGCTCTGTACCGGAGGTGACACCTCACAGCCCTAATCTGGCACTATGCTGGAGGTGATATCTCACAGTCATAATCCGGCACTGTGCTGGAGGTGATATCTCACAGTCATAATCCGGCACTGTGCCAGAGGTGATACCTCACAGCCCTAATCTTGCTCTGTACCGGAGGTGACACCTCACAGTCATAATCTGGCACTGTGCCGGAGGTAATACCTCACAGTCATAATCTGGCACTGTGCTGGAGGTGATACCTCACAGCCCTAATTTGGCACTGTGCTGGAGGTGACACGTCACAGTCATAATATGGCACTGTGCCGGAAATGGTTCCTCACAGCCCTAATCTGGCACTGTGCCGGAGGTGGTACCTCACAGTCATAATATGGCTCATTGCTGGGGAAGGTACCTCACAGCCCTAATACGGTACTGTACCGGGGATGAAACCTCACAGCCATAATCTAGCACTGTGCCGGAGGTGATACTTCACAGTCATAATATGGCTCTGTGCCGGAGGTGACACCTCACAGCCATAATCTGGCACTGTGCTGGAGGTGATATCTCACAGTCATAATCCGGCACTGTGCCAGAGGTGATACCTCACAGCCCTAATCTAGCTCTGTACCGGAGGTGACACCTCACAGCCCTAATCTGGCACTATGCTGGAGGTGATATCTCACAGTCATAATCCGGCACTGTGCTGGAGGTGATATCTCACAGTCATAATCCGGCACTGTGCCAGAGGTGATACCTCACAGCCCTAATCTAGCTCTGTACCGGAGGTGACACCTCACAGTCATAATATGGCTCTGTGCCGGAGGTGATACCTCACAGTCATAATCTGGCACTGTGCCGGATGTGATACCTAACAGTCATAATATGGCACCTCACAGCCTAATCCGGCACTGTGCCGGAGGTAACAACTCACAGCTCTAATCCAGCAAGTAAGACACAAGAAACCCACTGACCTGATGTTGCTGTGAAGATCTGTTTCAAGAGTCCCACAGTTGAGTCCCGCATGTTGATGAGATACTGACACCTAGTTTTTATTGTTAGCAGTAAACTGGTATCTACATATTTTATATTGCTTGTGATAACACATTCAGCATAATTGTAATCTTTTAAACAAGAGCTATAATTTAATTCTAAATCTTTGTTTGTTATCTTATTGAATTAATGACAATAGAATACAGGTGATGCTGAAACACAAACTAGTTTACTTGTTTACCGAGTTCATTTAAATAAACTTGATTTAGTACTTCTTTTCAATGATAAGATCATAGCAAAGATAATATTTATGCAAGAGTTTCTATGGATAAATAATATAAAAGCATACCCACTAAGTAGAAAAAGGAAATTTAATAGTTAAGTTTACTGTACTAACTTTCAAGAGTCATAAAGGTAAATTATAAACAACAATAGCATTTTGGCGAATGACCAGTTCAGCTAACTACATTTTCTGACATCTAAAAATAATAATACTTTTTACATATCTGATGACATCCGAATCTCGCTTTCTCTTGACTGGTTATGTGAGCATCATATATACAGTACAATAGATGCTATTTTCTCTCTCCCATCACCTCCGTGGATTCTTATTGTTCGATGACAATTCGGACTCACATACACAAGACATCATGCTCTTGTGGGGTCATTTCCCCTCCTAAATTCATTGACCATTCAATTTTATTGTTATAGTTAGACAATATGTATTAGAGTAAACTTATTTAATCATTATTATTGTCAATATTAAGTATAACTGTCTTGGAATTCTTGGGGAAGTAAACTACGTTCTGATTCTGAGATATAAGACACATGATCACGCAATGTTGCATTGATTTCAACAAACAAGACTTATGACTAAAGGCAAGATCTTTGAAACAACAGTGTTAATATTGCCTAAATGTTACATTTCTATTTTCGTTCTTTCAGAAAATTGTTTTAATTATGTGGTAACTGTTTTGATGTGGTTTGCTAATTTTTTTATATCTTCATTTGACATTCGTGAGAGTTTACTGTCTTAGACAGTTACCTAATTTGTTTTGCGCATTCACTGCTCCTATCCATATCCATGGAATTAAATCTAGTGTGTTTTCCAATTATGTGTATATAAGATATCCTTTATGTTGTGAGGTTGATATTTTAATATAGTAGATTTTATTTCGAGTCTATATAAGATAAACATCTAGCTGAATCAGTAATTAAATATTGTCAGAACAATAGCAGAAATCTCAATTGGCCTGTCCAATCAAAAAAATAGATTTTGTACTTTCTTACTCAATTCAGCTTCTGTAAAACCTGGATATGTATAACTTCCCTGTATCAATACCAATGTATGTGTATGGGTGGGTGGGTGAGAGAACAATAGAACTTATGTTGTGTTAGTTGAAGGATTTAGGAGGTGGATGGTCTTCATAACATACGTTGTTTTGAGTAATATATTTGTGTCAATATAAACTTTTCTTCAACATAAACAGCTGTAAATCAATTTATTTCTTTAGATACAATAAGCCAATACAGTAAATACCCTCTTAACCGGCCACCTCGGAACTGGGGGCCTGACCGGATAACAATTTAACCAGTTAATTCGAGGCGCTCAAAATCTCTTTATATTACAGTTCATCTAAAGCAATTAATTTCTTTATTTATTAGAATATCTGCTGTTCTCACCAATAAGATAACCAACAACTACAGTTGTATGATCGGTAAAGGTCACCACACCACTGAAGCTCTTGACAGACTAGTAAAAATGATTATAATTATTTATACAACAGTAAAAATGTTGAATTTTTTTATGAATCATGGATATTACTAACGTCACGACATCCATTTTCAGCTTTAACGCTTAAAATGGATGTTTCATCGATAAATGGCCGTTTAAAAAGAAGCCACTGTTTTGAAAAAGGGGCCAGTTAAAGTGATGGCCGGTTAAGAGGGGTTTTATTGTAGTATTTTGCAATTTATAATATCAGCTGCTTTAAAAATCTAAATTTTCTTTCAACTCAATTCCACACTTCTTGCCGACATCAAGATAACATGTAGCATGACTTGGTATTTATTTAACATTGAGACGCAGACTGTCAAGATATAAGGGAGCGAGGATTGAGTATGAGCTAAAAACATAGTGGTTGTATCTAACTAAAGCAAACTACCTTTAGAAAGTATAATTAATGAGAATACCAATGATGGGATAAATTTGGATTGGAACAAGGTCTGGATACTTTCAGAACATGTAACTAAGCTTTATACAACTAAGCTAAAGCCCAATTATGCAATATGACTAAAAATTGCCGACATGGTAGCTTAGTGCTAAAGCTACATATTACGGAGGACATGGTCCAAGGTTCGAATCCTCAACTAAGCTAATAGTTGGTACTTTACTTGTTGAATAAGTTCATTCAACTCAGGCCTGCAGGCCCTCTTGAACTCGTCAGTAAAGTGCTGGCATGGTGGCTCTGTGAATAAGGCTACAGACTGCACAGAACATGGTCCAGAGTTTGAAAGCTAAGATAACAGTTGGTACTTCACTCATTAAATAAAGTTCACTCACTGGCCTGTAAGCCTTAGTGAACTGATGGGTAAAGTGCCTGCGAGGTAGTTTTGTGAGTAAGGCTACCCACACAGACTTTGGAGGACATTGTCAATGGTCCTAATTCACAACTGAGCCAACAGTCGGTACTTCACTCGTTAAATAGAGTTCACTCACTGGCCTGTAAGCCATAGTGAACTGATGGGTAAAGTGCCTGCGAGGTAGTTTAGTGAGTAAGGCTACCTACACAGACTTTGGAGGACATTGTCTATGGTCCTAATTCACAACTGAGCCAACAGTCGGTACTTCACTCGTTAAATAGAGTTCACTCACTGGCCTGTAAGCCTTAGTGAACTGATGGGTAAAGTGCCTGCGAGGTAGTTTAGTGAGTAATGCTACCTACACAGACTTTGGAGGACATTGTCTATGGTCCTAATTCACAACTGAGCCAACAGTCGGTACTTCACTCGTTAAATAGAGTTCAATTACAGGCCTTCAGTCCCATGTAAACTGGTGAGTAAATTAAAAAAAAAATATATCCACATATCCTGTGACAAGGTTCTCCCCGTATGCCCTAATACTCACCCTTACGTTTTAACTTATTGATAATTGTGTGTAAGTTGGGTGGGAGGTCATGTCTGAACATGATGGGTATATGAAGGGCTGTTGAGGGACATAAGCACAAATGCCTCCAGAGGGGTCCTTTTTAGAACCTGCTTCAGTGGGATTGCTGTGGAGTTGTTATATTATAAAACTGATTAAACTCCCCCACTGTGGAGGGTGGGGTAGTCTCACCAGTTATAGTAAGGGTGGCAGGGGGAGGGGAGGACAATAGTTAAGATTAGTCAGCCCTTCCATATGTTTTTTTTTTTTTTTAGGAGGGGGATTCTTAGCTTGCTTACTACATACAGTGTTTGGTAAATTTCTTGTAAAAATATGTTCTACTCATTTTTCATTTAAGAACGTTAGTTTCCGTCGCTGAAAGTGACTGCATAAGTATAGGACTAACTGGACGTAGGCATACTCGTTAATTAAAGCAATAAATTAACTGCAACAAACATAACAAAGTACTTTTATTCAGAGTAGACACAGAAGTGTTTGAGTAGTTCTTAAAGGAAACTAATCTTTTTAACAATTACTTCCTAAGGACTGATTAAATAGGTTATTGAACAAGACATTTTGCACATTATGGAATACAATATTAACTAGGTATTTGCCTTATCATATATTCAAATACAAATTATCAGTCTTTAATTTATTCTAAACTTTTACTGAAAACTACTTACACAACCCTATTCAATTAAAAATAACATATTTAATTTTGTCACCTACTTAAAAAATAATAATAATACTCTAAAGTGGTACGAGTAGATACTTTTTATACTCTTAATAGTACCAATCTATGCCAAGCGTTTTCTATAAAGTCAACTCTTTTAATGGCATAAAAGACAGTCATGTAGAGCACATTAAATAATGAAGAATGCTTTAAAATTGCACCCAATGCAAAATGGCCATCATTCAGGCTAATCAAGATTATGATTAGTCAAGAGAGTAGTTTGATAAAATATGAAAAAAATGCTTTTAATGATTGCAATGCGTGTAAAATTATTTCCATTCATTGTAGATGTTTTGGAAAAAGTTTGACTTATTTTACAAGTAATTGTGGCTTGGGTTGGAATTTTAAAATTTTATTTTATGGAGAAACGAGATCAGGAGTTCATACAGTTTTCATTGCAAATGTGTGATGCAGATTGCATACTCAGAGTTTTAAGGAGCTTCACAAACCTTCACTTAACAAGAAACATGCTTAGCTATTACATTTGTATATTTATATTTGTATGTATCTAATTTATTGGATTGTCAGCAACTTTCTTTGGCTTATGTGCTACTGTATTACAATATAAGTCTCTTAAAAAAACAAACAAACAAAACAATAAATTAAGGAATAAAAATGTTTTGCCAACAGCTCACCTGTTTTATTTCTTAAAAACACAATCCTCCTTGTAATTAGTGATTGAATACAGTTTTTTATTATCTTAGGTTTTAAAGTACCTTGATTTTAAATTTACTAAATTGTATAACTTCACAGTACTTTATTTCAAAACAACAAGTGGTGGGAAGTAAGAAACCTTCTTAAAAAAGTAAGCCAAACAAAAATAAATAAATTAAAACATTTTATAGCTATTATTAAATGTCAGTGAGCTCAGAACAAATTCTATGAACGTCTCACAGTAATATTTTTACTGCAAACAAATATTTACAAATTGAAATAAAACAGTAAAATGTATTATAATCATGCTTTAATATTATCCCATTTGACTTAACATGAGGTTGTCTGCCCTTTTGTTTAGTTTATCTTGAATTTGCGCAAACGTTTTACCTTTTGTTTCAAACACCATAGTAACTGTGAATATTACAGACGAAATACTACATAGAGTGAAAAAAATAAACATATAGTGAGCACCGTAGTTCTCTTTAACAAACAAAAACACTTTGTTAATTGAAAAGGAGGCAATTGCAAAAGAAATAGCTGCAATAGCTGATGCAACACTTTTGATGTTTGTCGGGAAAAGCTCTGCAACAAACGTCGTGGGAATTACCCCAATCCCAATGCCATATGTGATGCCATAAAAGACAAAGCAGAAATATGGAATCCAGTTGTAGCCTGTGTCAAGTGTTGATTCTGCAGCCCAGTAAAATATAGAGGAAACACCGGTTAGGAATGCACAGGAGGCACAGGACACTATCAACAACGGCTTGCGACCCAACCGGTCCATCAGTGGTGTGCCAACAAAGTTCCCCACAACCATGGCAACTGCAAATATGATCATGTACATTTCAGGATGAAAGTACCCTCCAGTCTTTGGGAGAGTTACGACTGTGTATGCCAACATCGGGGAGATACCTCCAAATCGTTGGAACGCTGATAAAAATAAAACAATTGTCAAAGCTTTGCGGTTCCCAGGAGTCGCAAGAAGATCCTTAAAGCCTCCTTTCTCCTGCATTTCTCTTTGTACCGTCTTTGACATCTCGTCCAGTTCTTTTAGTAGTCTTTCATCAGTTTCCTTTCTGTTTCGAAACCATGCCAGGGATTTTCTCGCTTGTTTATTACGCTCCTTCATTAAAAGGAAATACGGCGAATCTGGCAGACAAAAGAAAGTCAAGAAAAACACGATTGGAACTATAAGCGAGATAATGTTCAATACATTGTAAGAAACAAATGGTCCAATACAGTATTCAAACAGTATTCCGGAGTAGAGGAGTCCAGTAAACATGGTACTTAGTGCCCCTCGAACTTTTACACCTGCGATTTCTCCAAGATACATCGGCACCACTGTGAATGCCACACCTTTACCAATTCCTGCGCCTATCCTAGCAGCATATAAAACTTCAGCTCTTTCTGCAAATATTGCTAGCAGCCATGTTCCAACATACAAGAAAGCTGTTAGCAACAAAGTTTTCTTCCGACCTAAACAGTCGGCTAAGTACCCGGACGGAATGGGGCTGAGCGTGTTGCCAAAATCCATGAGTGCTACAACCCAGGAGGCCTGAGCACGAGTGATTTTAATGTGGACTTCTCCCTCGTATATCTTTTGGACAGCAGGAGACGCCCATCCTAGCCAGCAGCCTGCGATGAACACAGACAGTGCAGCTGAAACAAAATTAAAAATTGTTAATTAAATGTAATTTTTAAATTTTAAATTATACTTATAATATAAATATATACTCTGCTCATAGTCGCGACATTGATATACTGAGTATCTGAGAAGACTCTGTTTCTCTGAATCATTTTTACCATATTCTTATTTTTTGCCAAATAAATAAAACAAATTTTTTCATTTATTTCAAATTATGGTTCTGTAGTAAAGTATTCCTCTTTCCTGCTGTAAGAGAAAAACTTGTCCCCACTAACGTTTGTCTTTATTTTTCTGTGTAAACTATGTTTAGAGTTGAGTAACAAACAAAATGATTGCTGAAAACTGACTCCTTGTACAGTAAGTCTACTTACTCCCCTCCTCATGAGTAATGTGGGTCAGTGGCATGGTCCGACTTTGAATACATTTCAATCTAAAATACATTCTTTTAGTATTAAGTCTAAATAATGTTTATTCAATGCATATATTTCTCCAATAATATATATGAATAAATGAAAAGTAAATGTGTATCTAGAGGAAATTACCAAATTTTTTTTATTATAACACTGGTACTTTTCACAGAGAGAAACTTTGTTTCAAAACAAAAATCTGGAAATAGCTATTTATAGTTAAACGCTATCAGGTATACCTGAACACTTAACATTTGTTTACTTATTGATTATGCATTTTAGTGATGCTCGCTGTAATCTTTTGGTGGATTTTTTACAATTTTGCTTACTAAACTTTGAAAACTTTACTTGATTTTAATTTCTTTTTCAACGCTGTATTCCAACCAAACCAGTAGTAAAATGATGTTGCGGATTGTGTCACTTTATACAAATGTTTCAGAATTCCATCATGGCTTAACTAATTAATTGTGAGTGGAATTGGGCAAATAATGCAGCTTGTAGATGTTGTGTATTTTATATTCCAATTCAAAATTGATATCAGAGCAACATTCAAAACTATGAGCCAATCAAGACTATTTTAACTAAGATATTTTCTGTCACTTGTACATCTATAAGAGTTGATTCTAACTACATTGTGATTTGAAATATTAGTCTATAGAACTTTTGCCATTATTGAACAACTCTTGCCATCAAACAGCGCTTGTTATTGAACAGCTCTTGCTATTAAGCAGTTCTTGCCATCGAATAGCTCTTACTATTGAACAGTTCTTGCCATCGAACAGACCTTGTCATTGAACAGCTCTTGCCATTGAACAGCTCTTGTCATTGAACAGCTCTTACCATTGAACAGCTCTTACCATTGAACAACACTTGTCATAGAACAGCTTTTGTCATTGAACAGCTCTTGCCATTTTAACAGCTCTTGTCATAAAACAGCTTTTGTCATTGAACACTTCTTGCCATTGCACAGCTCTTGTCATTGAACAACTCTTGCCATTGAACAGCTATTGTCATAGAACCGGTATTATCATTGAACAGCTGTTGTCATCGAATAGCTTTTGTCATCGAACAGCTTTTGTCATTAAACAGTTCTTGCCATCGCACAGCTCTTGTCATTGAACAGCTCTTGCCATTGAACAGCTCTTGTCATAGAACAGGTATTATCATTGAACAGCTTTTGTCATCGAACAGCTTTTGTCATTAAACAGTTCTTGCCATTGCACAGCTCTTGTCATTGAACAGCTCTTATCATAGAACAGGTATTATCATTGAATAGCTGTTGTCATCGAATAGCTTTTGTCATCGAACAGCTTTTGTCATTAAACAGTTCTTGTCATTGAACAGCTCTTGCCATTGAACAGCTCTTGCCATTGAACAGCTCTTGTCATAGAACAGGTATTATCATTAAACATCTCTTACCATTGAACAGCTGTTGTCATCGAACAGCTTTTGTCATCGAACAGCTTTTGTCATTGAACAATTCTTGCCATCGCACAGCTCTTGCCATTAACAGCTCTTGCCATTGAACAACAATTGCTTACAATTTTATGGTTGCAATATCTTTTTTTAGATTAGGTGATAAGGCCTTAGGCCAAGAAGAAATAGATATAATAGGAGATATAGGGTATTAAATTTATCTATGAGTGTATGCCCATTAA
The DNA here is from genome assembly GCA_035578905.1 of Stictocephala bisonia. NCBI lineage: Eukaryota > Metazoa > Arthropoda > Insecta > Hemiptera > Membracidae > Stictocephala > Stictocephala bisonia. The sequence continues at coordinate 3,602,677 of JAQJVL010000003.1, forward strand.
GTATAAACATAAGACAGAAAAATGACATAGAACATAAGAGGACAGTTAAATAGTGCACATTTCGTATTTTACATTCATTGTTTCCTACTAATTTGAACTTGTCATTGAACAGCTCTTGCCATTGAACAGCTCTTGCCATTGAACAGCTCTTGTCATAAAACAGGTATTATCATTGAACATAAGAGGACAGTTAAATAGTGCACATTTCGTATTTTACATTCATTGTTTCCTACTAATTTGAACTTGTCATTGAACAGCTCTTGCCATTGAACAGCTCTTGTCATAAAACAGGTATTATCATTGAACATAAGAGGACAGTTAAATAGTGCACATTTCGTATTTTACATTCGTTGTTTCCTACTAATTTGAACTTGTCATTGAACAGCTCTTGCCATTGAACAGCGCTTGTCATAAAACAGGTATTATCATTGAACATAAGAGGACAGTTAAATAGTGCACATTTCGTATTTTACATTCATTGTTTCCTACTAATTTGAACTTGTCATTGAACAGCTCTTGTCATAAAACAGGTATTATCATTGAACATAAGAGGACAGTTAAATAGTGCACATTTCGTATTTTACATTCATTGTTTCCTACTAATTTGAACTTGTCATGGAACAGCTCTTGCCATTGAACAGCTCTTGTCATAAAACATGTATTATCATTGAACATAAGAGGACAGTTAAATAGTGCACATTTCGTATTTTACATTCATTGTTTCCTACTAATTTGAACTTGTCATTGAACAGCTCTTGCCATTGAACAGCTCTTGTCATAAAACAGGTATTATCATTGAACATAAGAGGACAGTTAAATAGTGCACATTTCGTATTTTACATTCATCGTTTCCTACTAATTTGTCAGGTAAGTTTACTGATGTCCTGCTTCTTCTATTACAATCACTACGTACTATTGTATTCAGTATTTTGGTCAATGTTATCCATAGAGTGTAGACTTTGGCCAGCGTTGCTTCTTATCGTTGAACTTTATTCTTCAGCTGTTTTGTAATTTTGTTGTTTGTTGTTACTCAGAAGATATCGTTTTAGTGATAATATTCATTCTGTTTATGTAAGTGTAATGAAATGAAAATCGTCTTTACTAGAGGCAAAGTTAGGACTGTAAGGTCCTCTCTCTCTCTTCCACTTAACCCCATTGTGTGCGAATGCATTAGTAATTTCAAACAAGCAGCAAAAGGAAATAACTTAAACGAAGCCATCTATAGCAGATGTTCATCGTACTTCTTGTTTGTTCAGACTGTTCACCTCTTGAACTTGGGGTTCCAACATAAGTGTAATTCTATCAGTAAGATGCAAAATGAAATCTTTATTACCGATGTTTTGTTTTGCTAAAGAAAGAACGTTGTTCCTAATTTCCAAAATGTTCAATTAATTGTTTACCTTCTCCATACTAATGCTTGAATTCTCAAATGCATTGTTCATATATATTTTAATAACAATAAACAACCGAAAGTCTTCAATTTGAACTTATCAGATTGGTCTAAACATTTTTTTAATGTAAATGTGAGCTTAAATACGGTACTTTATAATGAATGAATGAATATTTTTATATCCAATTTGATACACGCATATAATATAAATATAATACATCTAAGAAAATAAATAAAACTGTTATAAAAAAATATTGTGCTAGGAAATAAGCCTACATGGGCTTTAAAGTTGTGCATCAGTCATAAATAATTAACACAAAGAGTTTAAAAAATCAATTATACTAATTATTAATGGCAAACAGATTTAAAATTAAAAAAATAAATAAAAAACCATGAGTTTGAAATGTCAGACAATCAAGGGAAAAAAGCTAAACATTATTTTAATACACATGGCTTGAAATTAGTTGTGGTGTAATTGAGATGACTGAATAAGACTATGAATGCAGCCGCAACAAGACAACAAATGAAGCTAAAGTTTAGGAAGTTCTGTACAAAGTAATCAGTATTGTCCAAATTAGTCAAAATAGGGACAATTTTCAAAAACAAGTGATACAACTATTCAAATCAGACATATACTGTGAACTGCGTGTGTATGTGGGAAGAACATTTAGAAATCAAGCTTAGAACGATTAAATAATTTAGTATTCAAATATCAGCTAATAATAATAATACAATGAATAGTAATGTAAGAAATAAATACCAACTAAACAAACATGTACAGTTCATTGCAGTTAGTTTGTTCAACTAAACACTGTTGCGGAAATTGAACAGTTGAAGGCGGAAGTTAGTCACGCCCGCGAAGTAAGGCAGCTCAGTGGTGGAACGATGCACTCTGCTGCCAAAACCCCTTCATGCGCTAAAAATAACACTTAGGTCGCTTACTGTTCGGCCCTATTTTATATAAAACACTGTGATTTTATTGTTACCAATGTAAACGTTAGTTTAACGTTAGATCTGTACTTCTGTAAATTTGCTTGATCTGCATGTTTGATTGTGAATTTCGTATAAATGTTATGTTCATTTATATATCAGGCTCATTGAACCACATATCTAGCGGATATGTTTCTTGCTGTGTCCTACATCGTCACATTGTTTGAGAGTTCACAGCGGAACAGCCCTTATCTCCTTTTGTCGTTTGATATGGAGAAAGATAAGTGCGAGAGCACACAACTACTTGATATTCCTTAACGTGTCTGGCGCTCGACATTCACACGTCACAGCTTCCTCCCAGGTGCTGACGTGCGTCAATCACTGTTGGCGATGCACACCTCCTTTAATTTGCTCTACGAAGAGTGCGCGGCTGCGTCTTGTAGTCGTCGACAAGACATCGCTCAAAACGAAAAAAATTGTTTTCGAAAAGATTTCATGTCAAGTATCTCTTTAAATCTTGGTTTCCAACATGCACAGCTTGTCTTCGAGTGTTTGTTTAACATTTTCAGAGTTCCTTTTTTTGTTGTAGTTTAAACTTTTTAAAAGTCGTTTATCAAAAAGAATCAACGGTAGCGACAGTTACAGGTGGTGCTACCATTGACATCTATCATATCCACCAACAAGCTCATCCCAAACAACTGAATCAGTTGTAGCCAAACTACCAGAAAGCTATAGGGCCTATCCGTGTGATGCCTATCAGTGGGTTAATGTTAACTTACGTGGACTGGACGTAGAAAACTATTAAAAATGTTTTTTTTATTTATTTTTTTTTTTTTTCACCAAAATGGCAACGACAGCTTGAGTGTTCCGGATGTAGAAAACTAAAAAAAGTTTGTCTGCGCAATTAAAAAAAATCAACGACGGCTTAAATATTCCCTATGTATAAAACAAAAACAATAAACTTTGTGTGACTCCAACATGACAATACTAGCTTAAATAGTCCTTTGATACAATTTTTTATGTAAAAGATCTATATAAACAGTGTATCAAATGGAAACTATCTACATTATTTTGTTCATTTGTATCAATTCCAACAACTAATTGTACCATTCATAGAATTCAATAAGAATATACTTTTCCAAATTTCAAATAACTAGTCGCTCTTGTTGTATTGTACAGGGTATTTCAAATAACTAGTCGCTCTTGTTGTACTGTACAGGGTGTTTCAAATAACTAGTCGCTCTTGTTGTACTGTACAGGGTGTTTCAAATAACTAGTCGCTCTTGTTGTACTGTACAGGGTGTTTCAAATAACTAGTCGCTCTTGTTGTACTGTACAGGGTGTTTCAAATAACTAGTCGCTCTTGTTGTACTGTACAGGGTGTTCCAAATAACTAGTCGCTCTTGTTGTACTGTATAGGGTGTTTCAAATAACTAGTCGCTCTTGTTGTACTGTACAGGGTGTTTCAAATAACTAGTCGCTCTTGTTGTATTGTACAGGGTGTTTCAAATAACTAGTCGCTCTTGTTGTACTGTACAGGGTGTTTCAAATAACTAGTCGCTCTTGTTGTACTCTACAGGGTGTTTCAAATAACTAGTCGCTCTTGTTGTATTGTACAGGGTGTTCCAAATAACTAGTCGCTCTTGTTGTACTGTATAGGGTGTTTCAAATAACTAGTCGCTCTTGTTGTACTGTACAGGGTGTTTCAAATAACTAGTCGCTCTTGTTGTACTGTACAGGGTGTTTCAAATAACTAGTCGCTCTTGTTGTACTGTACAGGGTGTTTCAAATAACTAGTCGCTCTTGTTGTACTGTACAGGGTGTTTCAAATAACTAGTCGCTCTTGTTGTACTGTACAGGGTGTTTCAAATAACTAGTCGCTCTTGTTGTATTGTACAGGGTGTTTCAAATAACTAGTCGCTCTTGTTGTATTGTACAGGGTGTTTCAAATAACTAGTCGCTCTTGTTGTACTGTACAGGGTGTTTCAAATAACTAGTCGCTCTTGTTGTATTGTACAGGGTGTTCCAAATAACTAGTCGCTCTTGTTGTACTGTATAGGGTGTTTCAAATAACTAGTCGCTCTTGTTGTACTGTACAGGGTGTTTCAAATAACTAGTCGCTCTTGTTGTACTGTATAGGGTGTTTCAAATAACTAGTCGCTCTTGTTGTACTGTACAGGGTGTTTCAAATAACTAGTCGCTCTTGTTGTATTGTACAGGGTGTTCCAAATAACTAGTCGCTCTTGTTGTACTGTATAGGGTGTTTCAAATAACTAGTCGCTCTTGTTGTATTGTACAGGGTGTTTCAAATAACTAGTCGCTCTTGTTGTACTGTATAGGGTGTTTCAAATAACTAGTCGCTCTTGTTGTATTGTACAGGGTGTTTCAAATAACTAGTCGCTCTTGTTGTATTGTACAGGGTGTTCCAAATAACTAGTCGCTCTTGTTGTACTGTATAGGGTGTTTCAAATAACTAGTCGCTCTTGTTGTACTGTACAGGGTGTTTCAAATAACTAGTCGCTCTTGTTGTATTGTACAGGGTGTTTCAAATAACTAGTCGCTCTTGTTGTACTGTACAGGGTGTTTCAAATAACTAGTCGCTCTTGTTGTACTGTACAGGGTGTTTCAAATAACTAGTCGCTCTTGTTGTACTGTACAGGGTGTTTCAAATAACTAGTCGCTCTTGTTGTACTGTACAGGGTGTTTCAAATAACTAGTCGCTCTTGTTGTACTGTACAGGGTGTTTCAAATAACTAGTCGCTCTTGTTGTACTGTACAGGGTGTTTCATAAAGAATTACCCGATTTTAAACAGCTATATTTATTATCAACAAATGCTTTACCTAAACATATTGGACATTGAAGTACTATCAAAAGAATTTATTTTACGAAAATGAAAATGTATCATAAATGAGCAATATGTCCTTCATTTGTAGCACGGATGACATCTAGTCGATACCGTAGCTGAATTTCTCATAGACACCTTACACACAGATCGGGAAGAATTCAGCAATCGACTAGATGTCATCTATTCTACAAATGGAGGACATATTGAACATTTTGTGATACATTTGTGTAAACTTCGTTCTTTTGTTTAGATATTTTATTTATTATTTTATCATGTTCTTGAATATTTTAGTGTCCAACATGTTTAGGTAAAGTCCTTGTCGCTAATAAATATAACTACTTAAAATCGACTCCTTTTTTTAGACACTGTACTTTATAAAACATTGTGTTTCTACACGGTCGTTATTGACCTGACGAACTCAATTCTTTATCGATCAGTGACGAACAGTTATCTTGCTACGTTAAGTGGGAATATTAGTTTACATTTAATCTAGGAGCACTCTACACTCTCGAGTGTTGCAATTAATAACATGTACTAATTCACTCATTACTTATAAAATTTGCAATTGCAAAATGTATACTTAGCTATAAAACGTATGTAATTGTAATTTGTTCGGTGGAACTTATGTTGGCGCGCTCTGCCCATCGCTTTTTGAAGCGGACATTTAACCGTTTCAAAAAATGACCGTGACCGCGTCATCAATCCAAGCTCATTCCAACTTCGTTCTCTAATAGCATCTCTATAGGTTCGCCCAAATAGAATAATAGAAGAGATTGGAATTAATCATCAGGCGAAAGGTTGAATACGCTCTAAACACGCCGTTAAACTACGTACGAATTGTTTTTGTGACGGACGGTCTCCCCTGGTGTATGAAGACAGTTCGTTAATACGCCTCAAGCGTGTCGGATAATTGTCGGAAATATGTAGGATTTAAATGTGTTGTGTGATCATCAAATAAAATCCTTTTTATATTGCGTTGAAATGTTCTCAGGTACAGACAGGTCGCGTAGAAAGCAACCCACTGAATGCACTGAGTGGTGGAAGTGAGACAGAGAACTACTCTTCTCTCATTGTGTAATTCCATTTTAAAATTTAATTGTCACAAAAGCAAGCCCCGCCCACTACGTCATTAGCAGCACTGGCCATTAGTTTTATTAACTCTAACGAATCATGCTTAAAACAATTAAGTCAAATTTGGTTTATTAATTACAATAGCACAATGAATAATAATGTAAGCAATAAATAGTAATTAAATAAACGTGTACAGTTAATTAAAGTTTTTTTTACTAAATACTGTTGCGGAAGTGGAACGAAGTTAGTAGTACTTGCGCCCGTAATGTATGGCAGCTGAGATGGGGGAATATTCCCTCTACTGCTGAAACCGCTATAGGCGCTAAGTATAACACGCAGGTAGCTTCATGTCCGGCCCAATTATATAGTTCACGGTACACTCGAAGTACGTGGGTGTAAAGTTTGTATGATTGCAAGACAGAATAATAGAAAATGACTAAATGTGTGTTTTTTTTTATGTTATATGATGATAGCATAGATGTCGACATTGTAACGGACCGTATTACACCCTATGTGTTACAAGAAAGGCGTGTTGACAATAAAGAGAGCTGTGAACGCCTCAGTGTAGATGAGTAGGAGCTAATACTAAGGTCAAGTGAGGAAGAGGCTGGAGCGCGTGCGTGTGGACCACCACAGTTCCTGCCCGCAGCTGTGTCCTTGACCACCAGTAGTATCGTCTGACACGTGACCAAACGTGGACACGTGCACCTTTCCTCACGCAACCCCCCCCCCCTCATAACTCTGGTTTCCGCAACAAACATTTGGAGACTTAAGTGTTTTTGAGGTAATTTTCATGGGTTGCTAGAGTTTCTATTTGGCTTACATTTGGAAACTCGGGGGGTTGTTTTTTATTCTCTCAATGACTAATTACTTTCCGCAACAACATTTTGGAAACTTGAGTATCTTTTAAGTAATTCTAGGGGTACTCCAGTTTTTTAGATCTTCATCAGAGATGGTTACTTCCCACGATACAGATTTGGAAATTTGGGTGTTGTTGAAGTCAGTTTTGGTGGGTATTAACCCTACTTAGCAAACATTTTGAAACTGGGGGGGTTTATATTCTTTTTGAGAAGGTGATTAATATCCGTAATGAAAGTTTGGAGCCTCGAATTTAGGTGTTTGCAAAACCAAACAATTCGACTGGCAGTCTTGAAATGTGTACTGTTATTTCACCCATACCTTGTGTGTGTTTAATTTAATAAACTTGACAAATTGTTGGCTACAACGTTCAAATCGTGTGTAATTGTTCGGTAGTTGTATTGAGGACACGTTGATAACGTTATCACTACTACTTGATTATTGACGATGGCGTGGATAATGTATTCGTCGTCAAACGGCTTTTAGTTCTATTCAGGAATGGTCTTTTCGTCCTTTTATTTGATACATATTGTATTGTTTTGTCGTTTAAATTCACGGTGAAATGTAAAATATGAAGTAGAGCGTTTGGAAGTTTATTAGCATTTTAAACGCTTTAATGTGGTAAATAATCAAACTGAAGTGATTAAGTAAGGGTATATTTAGATTATAATTTTAATAAGTTTTTATTGATGTCTGTGTTATAAAAACACTGAAAAAGAAGATGGTTAGAGAAAAACACTGCTGACACTGATAGAAGCCTTTCTTTCCGATGTTCTCTCTTTCCAAATAGCTGAATATCTCAGTTATTTTGTTAGTTATTGGTGGTAAACAATTGTTTGAATATGGAGGACAGCTGGAACAGAATTTGGAAATTGTTCTTGTTCCCCCAAAGTTGTGGTAATGTAAATTCGTAGTAAGGCAGAAAATGTCAAAAATGCACAACAGTCATTCAAGGGTTGTATATATACGCTTGATTATATAGTATACAATGAATGATATTACCTAACAATGGTCCAAAATATTTTAACAGCTCGTAATTAGCCGTACAAGAACCTGTCACACACTATTTCCGGTTCCTTAGCCTCCCTAGTGTAATCATATAATTAGGTTTCATTGTAAAAGGTCATATATCTTCAGTCGCCCTCTATACTTACGGTTGGCGACAACTCTTGTAGGGCTCGTCTACATATTGTTCGGCGAGAGTTGAGAGCCTCCGCCTAAAAAGGGGCGCCGGCCATTAATAAGACAATGTCCACGTGGGCCCTTGATTTACAATAAGGCTGATTCATTGGCATCGCCAGTCAGCAGTCAGTCAGGCTCAGGCAGACAGGACAGTTCATCACTACAGCCACATATGAACACCTGTTAATCGGCCTAGCGCCTACGTCACAACATCAGTGCGTGGAGGAGCTTCACTCTCAACTATCGCTGAATAGAATATAGTTGTACAGTACTTACGTAACCAAAATGTTCTCTTGACAGCTTACAGAGGTCACTATTGTATGACGTATTAGTATTGTTAGACCCACACATTTTTTTACTGATTTTGGCTGCTAATAACCCTCGTTATGTTTATCTTTGCTTGTTTGTCACAGTCTCTACTGATGGCTAATCACGGCGTAGTTACTAAACCATCGCCTACCCTTACACGTACAGTGGTATTGACCCACCCGTCTACCCTTACACGTACAGTGGTATTGACCCACCCGCCTACCCTTACACGTACAGTGGTATTGACCCACCCGCCTACCCTTACACGTACAGTGGTATTGACCCACCCGCCTACCCTTACACGTACAGTGGTATTGTCCCACCCGCCTACCCTTACATGTACAGTGGTATTGACCCACCCGCCTACCCTTACATGTACAGTGGTATTGACCCACCCGCCTACCCTTACACGTACAGTGGTATTGACCCACCCGTCTACCCTTACACGTACAGTGGTATTGACCCACCCGCCTACCCTTACATGTACAGTGGTATTGACCCACCCGCCTACCCTTACACGTACAGTGGTATTGACCCACCCGTCTACCCTTACACGTACAGTGGTATTGACCCACCCGCCTACCCTTACATGTACAGTGGTATTGACCCACCCACCCACCCATACACGTGCAGTGGTAGTGGGTGTCACTAAACCATCGTGCGACTTATGCTAAGTACTAACTAAGTTCTATAGTCGTCATCTCTATTAGTCTTATAAAAAAAGAGAGACTGTATGAAGATTAACATTTTTAGTCGATCCATCCGACCGTAGAACGCAGGTTATGTCGTTTTACAAGAGTTCAGTGACTTTGATAAATAATTTTCTGTAACGTTATTTTGTGTAAAACCATCATCGCATTTCCTCATTCCGGCACTAGATAACATTTAATTTTTGGATATATTATAATTTCGTGTTACTAATTATAAGTTTGAATGTGTAACACATTTAAATCAACATTGTTTAACGAACTTTTTCCAATTAGTGTTATAAAAATTATTTCTTATAAAAAAAAGATGTTGTCATTGGGTGTCTGGTACTGCCCCTTAACCTTCCATGCTCATTGTACATCATCCACTAGCGGATGCTTGTGCACCACCCAATCCCTGATAGTTCATTAAACATAATCACAGAGAGGAAAGTAACATAGGTCGCATACAATAGTGCTCTGCATGAGTGTCGAGTAGTTAGTTCACCGTTCAGATGACAGGGCCAGCGCCGTTGTCAGTCTCTCCCCTTCCCCTCCCCTCAAACCCCTAAATATTCACCTACGACATCCCAGGCTTTCAGGATTTCATTTATTTTATACTTACACCATTTTTAATGAATTTAGTTTTCACGCAGCTTTTACATACTAAGAGCCAATATTACATGTTTAAGAAAATAAATAATATAATCAATAAAGAAAAGTAACTGGTTCGTGTCAACAAGCCAGGGGGAGGGGGGTTGCATTACTGCAGAGAGCATCCGTCATTGCAAGAGCTAGAACATATGAATTTTATTTCTCCCTTAGTTCTGAGCACGAATTTTTTTCTTCGGATATTAGTTAAAGTGCATGCTTATAAGTACTTAATTACTAAATTGTCTTTATTAGTACATTGAGTCTTCTTTAACCTTGAGACCGTAACATCAAGGTTTTCCGTGAGAACTACCAATCGTTATTGTTATCCTGGACACCACACGGACTTTTGCACGATCGAAATTCTGGCGTCACAGCCATATGGCGTCACACATCTGTCAGTCAATCAGCTGATCTATTCGTCGCCATTCCTCATCTGAGAATGTCTCGGTCTCAACGCAATTGCAGGTTGATTAAATACTCTTGTACAAGCGTTGTATCAGTGGTGCAGTTGTATGATTTTTCTTCGACCACAAAACACATCTATGGTTTTCATTTATGCACCATAAAATATTATATAATAGATAGAAATAGAGTACTTGATAGGCAAATGAAACTAGAAATTGAGACTCTTAACTCTGCTGAATTTGGAGTTGTCTTGGTACAAAAAAATGGAAGGTACATATCCAAAAAATTATTTATTTTTACAAAATCATTATTGTTAAACTCTTACGAGTTAAATTAGTTTGTGTTTGGTTCGTTAGCTACTTTATAATCAAATAAATGAAGAAGTTTAAAAAAACAAAGTATAGTTTAGCTAAAAACTATTTTTTTTTAGATTTTTAACCTGTCGTTTTGAAATGTTAGTTGATTTCAGATACGGTTAAAATGACGAAACAATATATATTTAAAATTAGTCAAAAACAAGTTTTTATATTGATAATTAGTAAAGAATATTGACTGATATTTTCAGCTGTAAGCTTATGGCAGCAGTTTTGAAAGTTTCCTTTACTCATAAAATATGATAGATATATTTTTTTATGAAAAGGATACGTTAAAAATGGCAAATCTAATCTAACCTTTTAACCTAACGAAAGTAACGTGGTTTACATATTACCTAAGCTACCTAACGCAATGAAACGTTACCTAACAAAAAACAACAGAGATAAAGACCTACTTGAACAAATATAGCAAAGTATGGTCTTATACGAGTACAGTATTGCTATCCTGAGTCTCCTTTATAATGGCTTTGTGGCTGTCAAATATTGCTGATACATGGGACAAAGTGTCCTAATTTACTCTCTCCTTGGTCTCGCTGCTTGGAGCCACTTTTCAGTTCTTCTAATGATTGAAGGAATTGATGAAATAAAAACAATGTAACAATCAATTCACAGCTTGCAATCAAGAATGATGTGTGAGATGAGGATACTCACATATCATTCTTGATTGTGACGAAGAGGAGGGTGCAGGATCACAACTCATTGCTGGGTGATAAGGGGAAGTTTACCTCGTTCCATTGTCATGTCTTTTTTTTTTTATTTTTCGTCTCCTTAATTATTGCTGAAGCGTTAAGGTATTTCATTGCACTTATTAATTACGATTGTAATACAATGTGTTATCAACATTCAAGATCTCGTATATTAGATGAGCTACAACGCCACCCTTTCTTGTCTTACATTCTTACATATGAGACGCCGACACAATGTTGTGCGTATTCAAGGCGAAAATGAATAATGATATGAGTGTGGGATTAGTGTGGATGAGTGTAGTCTGGTTACTAACTGAGTTCAACTGTTCCTCAGAAAGGTCAATTTATTAGTAGCTCAACAGCCAGGGCAACTAAGGGACCTACAGCTTTACGTGGAATCCGTACCACGTAGTGTTGATCTGATTTTAAGCTAACTGACAAGTCTGACACTCAGTTCTCTTCCCTACACAACATCCGAACCTTGACTACCATCCAGCATGGACACCCCAGACTTCTCTACTAGTGTCCACGTCGATTTGCAACCATTGAGCGGACGCTGTGTCGGTATTTAGAGGACCGAGCATGGAATCTATCGCCTACAATCTGCCAAACACTTTGTCCCCAAGTAGCTGAATTACAGCACTGCATATTGTAATTGTAAACAGCTTATAATTACATACAAAGTCAGTATAATGCCTTCAACAACACAGGACAAACTAGTTTAGTATGATTGTTATTAAAACTACTGAAAAAATGTTGTTTCCCGCGTTTTAGGTTATGTTTACCTGATGTCCCTGCCAAGAACTGTTTGACAACTCCCATCGTGGACACTGCCGTCCTTCCGTCAGCCCCTTCGCTCTCCGGAGGACCGGAAGGGTCGTGGACCGCTTTGGTCTCAGTATTATCACTCATAGCACCACTTCACACAACACTAACACAACAATGTAACCACGCCTGTGCGTGATGCGGGCGCCGTGCCGCTTCACTCCCGTCTGACGCTCCCTTCCTTTGTCATCTCCCTTCTCTTCCACTCCCTTCAGATGCTCATTCTAGAGTTGCTGTGTAAATTGACAAAGGGGGAACCACTACGCTTCCGAGATACGCCTTCTAGCCTCTATGCATTGATTACGTAACTGTTGTTTGAACGGTTCTTATCGCGTTTAAAATAATGTAAACATTACGCCTACGTTTTCTAGATATTTCTTACTATGAAATAAGGGAGTTTGACAAACTCTAACTCATCCGAAGAGTGTAAATAGTTTGTATACAAACAAGCAGCAGCTGTATATAAACAAAATACACAGCTGTTTGTCTATAATTTGTTTTAGGCATAACAACTGTGAATAAACAAATCTAGAATATTTAATCGCTGAGGAATTTAATTTATTGATTTTTGAGTGAATATTTTGTGTATTGTCACGCTATATTTTGATGTTTTTAAATATTTCACACACCACACGGTAAATGTGCAAAATATTGTCGACTATCAAGACAATATTTTGATGTTAAAGACAAACCTGTTAAAGTCGGCACTGGTGGCGCAGTGATATAACCCAGCTACTTTGGGACAACGCGTTGAGGAGATTTTAGGCGATGGGTTCTATGCTCGGTCAACTTAAGGTCGACTGTTCATCAGAGGGAGCTTAAGAATAAATAGTTATTCTTAGCCCAATAGCTAGGGCAACTAATGGACTACAGCTTAGGTGGAATCCGAACCACGTAGTATTGGCCTGAGTTTCAGCTAACTGACAAGCCTAACTCAACTCAGTTCTCTTCCCTACACAACATCTAAACCTTGACTACCATCCCTTCAGAAGGTACATATATGTAGTATAAAGTTTGACACATACTTCTGATTAGAATATACTTCAAGGAATAACATTAACAGCTAGCAACAGAAATCGAAATCGTAAACTGGTTCTTTCTAAGAGAAGGAAGGTGTTTTATAAAAGCCTGGCAGGGACTAGGCCGATCTATTGAAACTGAAGGTGGGGCTTTTGTGGGTCCGGTTTTTATTCAAAGTGAGGTATGCCGTATGTCTATCAGACCTTCCAAAAACATTGCTTCTGACTTATTAAAAAAAATATATATTAATAAATGTAGAAGTAGCGCTATTTCGTCCACGACTGAAATTCATGGGAAAAAGTGTACATTCGTCCATGAGGATTTTACTGATCAGCGAACGGATAATTGAGTAGATTTCGAACAACCCTACGAGTCCGCTACCTGCCTAGGTATTGGTTCTCCTTACTGACCAAGTGACACAGTGGCCAATTGTAAAGTAAATAAATACTTTGAAAAATTAACAAAGCCATTCACTGACAATTTAAATCGCTGTATAAAGACATTTTGACAAACGAATCATGGATTATTTCAGTAAGTTTATATCTGTGGATGATCCATTCCGGTTCTGGCGTCCGTTGATTAATTATGACTCCCTGCCATGTATTTTAATTGATCAACGCAGTGATCGATAGTGTCAATTTATATGAATACTCAGTCGAAATCTTTAAGGGCACATAAAAGGAATTTGATAGTGTTGATCATTCTATATTAAAAACTAAATTCAAAAGCGTTTAACAAATATTTATAATGGTTTATATCGTATCTCGAAAACAGATTACAGTTCACTGAGATATCACAAATTGAAAACATCACAACGCGAAAATATTATGCACAGATTTCTATAGAAATCGTTCGTGGAATTTTACTTTGATTATCTAATTTTTCATTACTAGAACTACTTTATTTGTTCTTTTTGCTCCCCGCTAACTTTTTCAACTTTAGGTGTCATTCAAATACAATTGATACTAGGTTTAAAAGAGGGGCTTCCTTTCTGCTCAATAATTCCTTTTTTACTTTCACCCATATGCATTAGCCTGGAGAAAATATTGTGATCGTCAAAAAATCTAAAAATTCATTTTAGGGCCCCCTGGACCCAAAAAAGTGTTTTTTCGAAAAAGATGTTGATGTCTGTCCGTATGTGTGTACGTGCACTTCGCTGGAGACCAAACGGATTGATACATTTTAATGAAATTTTGTATCTATGTGTATTTAGCGAATATCTCATTTGTCACTTTTTTGAATTTTTTTATATTTATGGGCAAAAAACATACAAAAATGGAAGTTACTCATGAAATATGTAAATTACAATTTAAAATATGTTAGTAAAAACCGCATGTCTCTTACTTGACTAGTTTTTGACTTACGAGAAAAACACTTATTTGGGAGTCAAACTGGTAATTTTCAAAGTTTTGACTTTTTTTAGTGTTTAATATAGGGGAAATTTTGTGCCAGTTCTTTTTAACCATTTATTATTCTCGCTGTAATGAAATACTCGTATACGCTAGTTTGAATGTGTCTCGAATTTCCCGTCGATCTAGTGCGCAGTCACAAAAATAATGATATTAGGAAGATGGGTGGGTCAAAAAGATGGCAGGTTGTTTATTTAGGAAAGTGCACTGGCTGTCACCAATGAACACACGTCTATAGATGTGTATTCATTCAATGACTACAAATACAGTGTATTTGTAGTCATTGATTCATTGCCGTCACTGGGCTAGGCCACGCCCCACTCAATGTACATGCTTTTCATTGCAGTCGCACGACTTTATCTTCTTGTACGTGTAAGACTTTACCCCGTGAAACAGTAAAAGTGGACTTAGTCCAACGCTGAAAAGGGCCTAAGAGAAGGAATAACATAAGTAAATATTTGTTTATTGTGGAATTAACACCATTTTAGTTTTTTAAATATTTTTTAAATGTACAGTTTTCTATAATATCATTCATTTAATTCGTTAGTGGATAATTGTATATTGTATTTTAATGGCTGTATTTTAGTGAACATGTTGATGGCGGATTTGAGGATGAGCAAGTTAGCTGAACAGCAGTCTCGAGGTTGTCACAGATCTGTTGGGTCAATGCCGTTGTTTGAAAACCAATGAAGATAAGTTGTCCAATGTATCATAATTATTACATCCCAAGGTCACATGACCTCCACCAACGACTGAAGAAAATGACGTGTTAAAATTATTTAATATTAGGTTTTTCTTAAAAAATCGTTCATTAAATAGAATCAAAACCAATTCGTTTAAATCCAATATATGTTGTAAGTAAACAGAAATAGTGTTTAAGTTTCAAAATTGTTGATTTTTTTGAAGTTATACTTCTTTGCGCCCGTTAGACACTTTGGGATGGGATGTTGGTCGAGAAACCGCGTCACGCTGAAAAGTAAGAACAAATTTTTAAGAACTATCGATTAATCGATTGTTAATCGAAGAAATTACTGATAATGATAATATAGGTGTATAATATAATAATGAAGTCACGTATAATATATTGAAGATAAATATATTGAATAATATTGAAAAATTTCTTATATTTCATTTATATATCCTGTCTGTTTGTGTGCGTGAGTGGGTGTATGAGAATGGCCAAAGAAGTAAAACTTCCACCGTGTGGTCCGACGCACACCCAATTTTTTTCTCATTGCCCCATTATACGTGGACTAATTGTGCGTGGTGGAATGATGAGGTTTTGTACTATTACCTCATCAATATCCAATGATGATGATTGACATAAATTGAGAATAAGTATAGCGCCTGTCCACAGGCAGTATGCAACACGCTTAGCGTATTTGTCAAACCAGTTGCATCCAATATTTCCCAGGCGCTGATGTAAATCCTACTTATCGAAATTAAGTGCACCCGAGTTAGAAGGTTGTTTTCTAAGGAACTAAGAGGCTTACGAAAAATCTAACCATGCCATTATTTTCCTTGTTTAATTGTCCGTTGTGACATATACATTTAAAATATTACTAAAAGTTATAATAATTGTTAACATTGTTGGAACAAAAAAAGTATCGGAATTTTAAACTAGTTTTCACTGTATATCAAATTTACACCGTTATTACTACAAAATCCGTTAACGTACGGTATTATTATTTTAAAACCTGGTTTATATGAATGTTTTATATAATTTTGATAAATTTTAGAATTTTTAATTATCGATATAAAAATTGTTACAATCCCCTGTAACGTTGTTTTCTTGGCTAATAGAGGTTGTAAAATTAATTGCTTTGTCTTGTTGTAATCCTTATGTATACGTAGGATAAATTACTTTCATATGTTTAAGTAAATGCCGTGGATTTATATTAATTGAAATCAACTTAAATTTATCAATTTTAAGAAAAAGTTTATTTAAATGATTTTAAAATCACCACATTTACTTACATATATGAAAGTAATGTATCGTGTGTGTATATATATATATATATATATATATATATATATATATACACACACATGTCATAAGGACTACAACAAGAGCCAGTAATCACTTTTACGACCTCTAGAAACAAAAAAAGTTTCAGGGAATTATTAACAACTTTTTTTTCGATAAGTAAAAATTCAAAATTTTATAAAACTCATAGAAAACATTGTTATCTACCACGTATTAAAATATAAATATGATAAATTAACGGGTTTTTTAGTTATAACTGTGTAAATTTGATATACAGTGAAACTAGTTAAAATTCATAGGCCTCTTAGTTCATTAAAAAACAACTTCAACTAGGGTGCGCATAATTTCTGTGCCGACAGTAGTGTCTCTCGTAGATCATTAAATAAGTAACATTGCACTACTAGCATAGCCTTTATACAGCGTTGGGCAAAAGTCTGGAATGTATTTATTAATTTTAAAACTATTGAAAGAAACGTAATGCAACTTTTTAGTTATTATCTCTATACCAAACATTTAGACACACAGTATTTTTGTTGTTTTTCGCATAGCCCAGGAATGACCTACGAAGGAAGTCTTAAAAATTTTAAATGTGAGCCTACCCTGAGTTATACTTCATTTTCAAGGTCTTTGCTTGTAAAACACGAGTGAAAACCTGAGGTCAAAAGGATGACCCAATCAGAAAGTATTGCCTTTCGAAGAATTTAATGTAATATAACTAATTCTGCTTCAGAACGAGGATAAGATAGTTATTAACTATTGCTGCGTAGAGCTATAATTTAACTGAATGAATATGGGAAATTATTCATTTTAATAAAAAATATGTAACAAATTATTATAGTAATTTTCATACAATATTTTTAGGGTATGCCTACTGTCAAAAGAGTTTTAATAATTTTTCTTATTTTATTTTTGTTAATGTCATAGTTGATTTTTAACGCAGTCTTTCGTTACCATTGTTAACAATCAACAACACACTCAATAACAGGGACATAAAACTGTTAAATAAATAGCCGTATAACTAAGAAAAATTAGTTTTATGACATTAAATTCTTTGAGAGGCTGTATTTTCTGACTGGGTTCATCCTTTTGACCTCAAGTTTGGTTTTTTATTCTAAAAACAAAGACCTTTAAAATGAGATAACTCAAGGTAGGCTTACATTTAACATTTCTAAAACTTCCTTCGTGGGATATCCCCTAGCTATTTGAAAAATGAGTAAAATATGTCTAAAAGTTTGGTATAGGGACATATACACAACTAAAACGTTTCATTACGTTTCTTTCAATAGTTTTAAAATTAATAAATATATTCCAGGCTGTTGCCCAACCCTGTATGTTAACAGACTGTGTAAATAAACAGACTAAGGATATGAGTGATTAGTTTACAAATGTTAAAAAGGCGAGTAAATATTTTTAGAACAGAGATAAGTATGACTTTATGCAGTTCCCTACTAAATAGGTTTTACGTAGAAGTTCTTTGATTCATTTTCCTTTAGCAGTATTTGTAAACCCGTATTATTGCCAAATTTTGTAGTTATTTAGAAGTTTCGTGCCACCAAACAAATATTGAAAACTTTGACTGAAATAGGACAAGAATTCTATATATTTTCACGACGTATGCTTTTTGTTGGCGGAAATAATAGATTTTATCGAAAAATGCGGAAAAACAATTTCACGAATTATACTAATTTTGAAATACATCCGTTAATTTAAAGGATATTTTAATTATATTTTTTATAATTATGTGCCTTTAGCCCTTAATACTAATTTGAAAACTATTTTGGTCTATAACAATTATTTCTAGAGATATAACGGAAAACTACTTTCACAGCGAATCGCGATTAGCGGCCATTACGCGATCATTATAAGCATCAACAATTGACGACAAAACCCGAATTCACATGTACCGTCGCCGGAGGCCAGGCACCCGACTTTAACGCATTATGAATTGTAATTGTAACGCATTGAGTAATTGTCTATTTACTCTATTATGAATTTTTGTTGAGTAAATAGACAATTAAGATAAGTTAGGATATGGTTGGCTAGGTAAGTAAAAAGTGTATTTTTCGAGCCAAAAAAATAACTTAATTGAAAAACAATTACATATTCGTGTTGAGCATAAAAAATATGTAAAATTAAAAAATGTCAAAAACATTAAAAAAAGATTTAAAAAACGATTTTAAACGATTAAAAATTTGGGAGGAATAACAAAAAAAGTTGTCATTTTTCTATCAGGAAAAAACTAGTTTTCCGCGGTTGAAATCAGCCTCCTCAAGAGATGTGCACTCATATTTCACCACTTCCAACAAAAAAATTGTATTTTCAGAAGTGGTCAGATAGAAACAAACTCCGTCAAAAGTAGTAAAAAGTGTCAAAATGTATATTAAAAAAAAATATTTTAGGGTTGGAGAATATCTTGTAAGATGGGGAGATTCGGAGGAGATACGATATTTTTAAACTCCCTGTATCGCTCCTTCCTATTTGGGGAGAAATTATGTTGCTCAGCATTGGAGCCATGGTAGAGGGGTTGCTATGAGGGAACCGCTGATAGCCCTCACGGACAGCTTGGCCCTTACAAACCGCTACACATAGGTGGGTGGGAGGGTCATCAGTAGCACAAGTGTAGAGTGGGTAGTAGGGTCACAACCAACGTACCTGTAGAGGTGGGAGAGATATATTATTTAAAATCACAAAGCACCTGTACACGTAGGCCTACAAGCTCTTGTACAATGTAGCGTTTTAAAGAATCATTTTTAATCTTTCATATGTGAGATCTTTAGCTGAACTGAACTGAGAGAATATCATAAATTCATAAAATTAAAGGAAAACTTATCAAAGCAGTACCATATTAATATCACTTAACCGACTGATTACCCGCGATTCTCGACAGGACATTTTTGTAAATTTAAAATTGTTTACATTATACTGAGGATGGATAGTCATTGAAATTTTAACTTTAAATATTCCTAAATCTTAACTGTCGAAAATACAGTAACTGCGACTTTAAGAGTCGAAGCAGAATAAATAAACGACGAGGGGACTTGAGACGGTGGAGACGGAGTCCTAAGACGTGGTCCGACGACTCGGTTCTTCTGTGAAACACGGGCGTTACCGCAAGTCTGGTAACACTTGAGATAACGGTCATATTGAACAATCTGGTGTACGAAACATGACGATATAGGCAAGTTTTTTTATTATTCTTATAAATGTATGTACAGAACCGTTGTCTTATTTACATAAATTACTTAAATTCAGTAAGAAGAATGTCGTGTCCCACGAACGTAATACTGGAGCCATACATACGTGATGGTGTGCTGTGTGACGAGTAGGAAGTAAATAAAGTAATAAAATTAATACATCTCATTGAATCAGAAATATGTAGTTAACACAAAATATTTGTTACCAAGACATATGTCTGCTACGAAAATGCATTTACTT
Source organism: Stictocephala bisonia (assembly GCA_035578905.1). Taxonomy (NCBI): domain Eukaryota; kingdom Metazoa; phylum Arthropoda; class Insecta; order Hemiptera; family Membracidae; genus Stictocephala; species Stictocephala bisonia. The sequence goes on from JAQJVL010000003.1 coordinate 3,622,744, forward strand.
TTCATAAAATTTACTTTAAAACGTGCATATATTTTCGAACCAACATAGGCT